>JAVBJF010000556.1:0-186210 GCA_033439095.1 Pseudococcus viburni | reverse complement strand
CGATGATCTAAGTTCAAGTGTCACAAATAACTTTCGACGTTTTTGAATTTTTGCTGAAATTTTTGGGCACTGTGATCCTCAGGGATCAGAGATCCTAGAATGAAAATCATTGGCCATGAATGACCGTAGTAAAATGTGTTCGCTCCATTTTGAACAAATTTTTTATGGGACTTTTTTAAAGCTTCTTGAAATATTTAAAAATTAAGTTTTTCATGAAAAAGCTCCAATTTTAGCTTTGAAAAATTTTATGAACATTTTTGGATATAATTTGAATATACTTTCCAACTTCGCGAAACAATTGACTCCATAAGTCATGAGATATGGCTCCAAAGTTGGGTATTTTCATAAGGAGCCGCAAAAGCGAAAAAAGTCCCCTCTTTGGCTCGAATAGGGGCTGAGAAGAAAATGATACTGGTTTTGCATAAATTGTAGTGTTACCGAAGCATGTAAATTTTTTTTGAGCGAAATCGAAAGACCTAAGGTCAAATCTAGGTCGAAGTATGATGGAATGATCTCATAGATATATATCTACATAAATTTTTTCCAAGGGGTCTCGACGTCTTCAATTTATCAATGGAACAAGTACTCAAAGTAAAGTGGAATTTTTATGGTATCGGACAAAATATGCAGAAGGAAGGTTACAAAACTACATTAAACTATGCCACCGCCGCGCCGCGACACCGGGCTAAATCGACGTAATTTTAAACCGATCAGCCCTTATCGAATGTATTCGTTTATATCGCCATTTTAATAAAGTGCCACGTGCAGATCCCAGGTCTTCTGCTTCCAAAATAGGTGTATAAGTGAGTTTTAAAGATACCGAAAAAAAAAATAATGTCATCTACCAAACATTTTGAAAATATTGCCGGTAATTTATGGAAATTTCAATTCTTGCAAATTACCGCGCATTTAGCCGCGGAGCTCGTGAAAAAAGAAAGCTAAGAAATAACTCGGTAGTATAATTTGCCTAAATTACCGCGAAGAAATTTAAACGTTCGCTACTTATCGTTTAAACGAGATAAATTTTTGACTATATATAATAATTTCAAGACGAAGAGAAAAAGCAACGTGGGCCCGGACCCGTTAAGTTGCAAATACTGTATCGCTACGTAATATAGATAGTGTCGAAAAATTATCGGGTATCGTCTATATCAAAAAATATTGAAAACTCGCTTTAATATTCCGGTAATATCGGTCCGAAGGTTCAATTCTCTTAAATGGCGAAATCGCGACTTGAATAAATAGCGAGTCCGAACTACGCCAACGAAGCTGGAAGCTTTTCATTCGACGACGTGTACAAGAGAAAAAACGTATTTTTTCGCACTATAGTTTTTAAATCGTTATCTCGAAATTGTAAATTGCTGCAGGCTATAGTAAAAAGTTTAAAAAACGGTAACATACAATAAATAAGAGTTACGATGCGTTTTTCATTCGAATTTTCCTGCCTTTTTTCTTGTTGGTTCTCTTTTTTTTCCCTCTGCTGTGTACGCGACGTCATTTTCTCAACGCCAACGTCCTGAAGTAGTTTACGATAAAATTTTCTGCGTTGAAGAATTTCGCGTAGAATGACGTGGAAATTTTTCGAAAGTCGTGAATTTAATTGAATTTTTTGTTCTAATGATGTGCCTTATTTACAAACTTATTTTTTTCAATTACTAATTCTTTTCTCGTTTTTTTCATTCATTCATTCTCTTTGAAAAGTATCAAAATTTCTGAAAGAAAAAATTTGTAATTTTTTCAGTCTTTTTGAAATCAACCTAAAGTAGACGCAAAAAATATCCAGACATGGAAAAAATTTGAATTTCGTTTTTCATTACACGAAATGGAAAAAAATTATACCCCATATCATGTTTGAATTTATCGTGATTTGTTGCATTTTTTTTAAAGTTCAATTTCTTTTGTTTTGCATTTTCTATGTATTTAAAGTTCCAAAATTTTTATTTCAATAAAATGTGACTCATTTTCAATCATTTTAATAACTTTTTTTTTTGAAAATTTCCAAATTTGATGTTGAATTTTTAGCGGGTTTTTCTGATGTCCATCTTCAGTTTAAGGAATAGGTGGCCCCAAAAACTGAAATCAATGCAAATATAAAAGCTCTATGGTTTAATATGTACCTGGATTTTTTTCCCAGAAGTTTTGTACTTTCCTCTTTTAGTGGTTATTTTGGATTTAGAGTTCATTTAGAATTTGGGAAAAACGTCAAATGATGGGCGAATTCGCCCTCAACAAAAATTAGGGGAACCAAATGCAATTTTTAGAGCCAATAATTATTTCTCCCTCTTTGTGTCGAAAAATCGTGGAGTTTTTTCAATTTTTTCTCTCCCTATTCCCTATTCTAGCCAAAAAGTTGAAAGAAAATTGTTAACAACTGCAGCTCTGAATCTTGAGATTGTATATCATATTTTTTTCCCAAATGTGTTTTTTAGAACATACTACCCTGAAAGAACAAATAAATAAATTTTATCCAAAAAAATCATAACGGGTCACCAATCACAAAATTGGCAAAATTTATTCTGAAAAAATAATATTTATTGCAAAATTTGGTAAAATTTATTTCGATGCAATAAATTTTACCTGCCAAATTTGGCGATGACTATTTTTTTTCAAAACAAATTTCGCCAATTTTGTGAATGGTGCCCCGTTATTATATTTTTGGATACAATTTATCAGTTTTTCAACACTTTTTCATTTCTCATTTTTTTCAGTGAACATATTTTGTACATAATACTTTTAGAATTTTTTTTGAAAGGTATGTAAAATTTTATACAAAGACATCTCATAAAAATTCAACTTTGGTAGTTAACACATCAACACAGAAATTAGAAACGGAAACAGTTTGGAGCTTGGTTGAGGGTAGCAGGTGAAATTCTGAATTCTGAGGATTTTTGAGGGTAGCGGTTGAAATTCTGAATTCAGATGATTTGTGAGGATTTCATGAGGGTAGAGTTGAATTTTTCAAATTGTGAGGATTTTGTGAGGATACCGGAAAAATTCTCAATTATGAGGATTCTGTGAGGGTAGCAGGTGAAATTCTGAATTGTGAGGATTTTGTGAGGGTAGCGGTTGAAATTCTGAATTCAGATGATTTGTGAGGATTTCATGAGGGTAGAGTTGAATTTTTCAAATTGTGAGGATTTTGTGAGGATACCGGAAAAATTCTCAATTGTGAGGATTCTGTGAGGGTAGCAGGTGAAATTCTGAATTGTGAGGATTTTGTGAGGGTAGCGGTTGAAATTCTGAATTCAGATGATTTGTGAGGATTTCATGAGGGTAGAATTGAATTTCTCAAATTGTGAGGATTTTGTGAGGATACCGGAAAATTCTTAATTGTGAGGATGGCGAGTAAGATTTTTATGAGGAATCTGAACCAAAAAAACAATCTCATTTCAAAATTCTGAAAAAATCTCTCAATTTTTTCAAAAATAACTATTGTGTTTGTGCTAGGTACTTTCAAAATAACGGTAAAAAATTGTTTTTTTCAAAACTCTTCATTGCAACACTTCAATTTTTACTGATTTTTGAATTCTTTACTTCGCCCTTTGAGTTCGAAAATCGATATTTTGATGTCAACTGGGCCAGCAAGATTGTTGTAGGAAAGGTGCATATTTGCATCAGGCCCACATTTCTTTAAAGAACTGATTGGATTCTCACAACTCATTGGGACACTTACAATATTTTTCATGCATCCCATTCTATGTACGTCGAAGGACTCGACAATTTAGCAAAAAGTCGAAAAATATCTGGTGAAATAGATCAACTTTCCAGAGATTTGATGATTTCCCCAGAAAAACTCGATATCTAAATTTTCCAAATTAAATTTTTAAATGTTTAAAATTGTTAAAAATTGACATTTCGGCGAAGTTCGAAAATTGGAAGAAAAGTAGTCTTTGTTAACCAGTTTTTGAACATTTTTCGCATTATGCATACCTATTATTGTCGAAGAATCAATATTTGTTGCATTCGAAATCTGCCAAATTTTGGCTAAGAGTCAATAAAATTTCCAGAATTTGAAAAAAATTGTCAAACTTATTAATTTAATTTTGAAAAAAATGCATTAAGAGCGTAAAAAAGTAAATAATCTTTATTAAAGTCAGGTAAAATTTTTTATTCAGAAAAATTGATCATTTTTTTGACGTTTTGATAACCGGAGGGGGTTGGCAATTAGATTTTCAATTTTTCCCGGAGAAAAAGTGGTTGAAAATTTTTCGCATAAGGACTTACGCTAGCTCTCTCTGATTTTATGCTCATTTAAAATTTTTCAAATTTTTGGATTTTATTACCCTGGAAAAAAATAGGATCCAATCGGATCTAAAAAAGCGCCATTTTTCGGATCCAAGTGGATCCAAATGGATCCAAATAGATCCAATTAAAGACATTTTTCTCCTTGAATTAAGATAAAATTTGATCCAATTGGATCTTTTTGGATCTAATTGGATCTAATTGGATCTTTTTGCATCTAATTTTTATAACTCCACTAAGTACAAATTTTTTTCTTCTTTTCAGAGCAAAGAAATGTTATCCAATTAGATCCAAAAAGATCCGATTAGGTCCAAAAAGATCCAATTGGATCCAAATTTTTTCAATTTAAAGAGAAAAATGTCTTTAATTGGATTAATTTGGTTTTGTTTGTATCTACTTACTTGGGTATATCCACTTGGATCCGATTTGATCGCACCATTTTTCGGATTCAATCAGATCCAATTGGATCTGATCATATTCAGTAGGATTTAATTTTTTTCCCCCGGGTACTCTTTTTTTAGGGCTCATTTCAGTGTTAGGGACAAAATAATTTTGAATTTCGAAATAAAACAGCTTGAAAATTATATTTTGGTACTTAGCTTGAATCTTTTGAAATGTCAAGAGTTTTCATTTTTTTTCTAGGTGGCCATTTTGTGTTTTGAGGATTAAATATTATTGAAAAAACTGAAACAAATTTTTTCTTCAATTTTATACCTCTATTCATGTATTTATTTTGTATTTTTCAAAATTTTGAATTTTAATATTCCTCTTTGGATCATTATTTGAAATTGGGATCTTTGAAAACTGTACTTTTTCAAAGTTTTTTTTTTCCAGAATGGAGTTGTGGAAGTTTCTAGCTTTTTGACTTGTATTTACCTTTCAAATTCGACATTTAAAAAGAAACTCCAAACTAACATCTTGGAGCTTTTAAAAAATTAAAAATCGACTCGATTTCGAAACACTAACAACTTCCCATCGACGTTGAATTGCTCAGATAACATTAACTAATCGAAAATGACAATGATTAATCTGACGTTGCTCTACACCAATAACATTCTCATATCGAACCGCTTACGCTGGACAAGCGACTGGAAAACATTTAAAAGTCATTTGATAATGCGAGTGAAGTAATCGATGTATCGCATCGACGACTACACGACAGCAAACTATAAAATGTTTACACAATATAACGTCGAGCTGCCGGAAATTCACCGTCCATCCCTTTTCCTCGAGCTTACACAGTAATGAAGCTCATTAAAGCTGAGTAATCAATTTGTTTATTATAAAGTGACAACGATGACGTAGAGTATCATCGATAAATACATCGATCTTGTTCGCAATTATCGGATTAGTTTCCCTTGATTAATTTCAGTATCTGTAGAAACTAGGTACCGGATACTGCTACCTACTTATTTTTTCCAAAAGGATTAAATAGGTATTCTCATTTGGGTAATTTTCTTTGACGGTGGAAATATACAGTAAACTGAAATATTTTAAAGATTTTTTCCTCCTTTTTTCAGCACCGAAAGCTTGATTGCGAAGTGTAACTGTAATTTAATTTTAAACTCGGAGTGGATTGGCTTTGAAACTCTTATTAATTTCTACTCGCAGAATCGATTACAGTTATCAAACTAGAAAATGGAAATGTTCCGAGTTCAAAGCTTTCCAATTACTTATCTTCTTAAGTAAATTTACTTACCTTAATTTTTTCTTCTGTTTCAGTACGCAGTGGATACTCGGTCATACCAATGGCGTTAGCTTCGGATTTAGACGTTAAATTGAATACAGCTGTTCGACAAATTCGATATGGTCCGAAAGGAGTCGAAGTACTGACTGTTCCCACTAACAGCAGATCTCCTAACAGCGGTCCCGTCACTTACAAAGGTAAATTTTATTCCTCAGTTTACGTTCATTTAGTGATGCAGTTGACCAAATTTCGTATAAATTCTTGATGTTATTTCTCCCGAATATTTTCGACCAGCTGAAACGAAACTTTCAATAATTTGGATCACATAATGAATAATTTTACTTCTTTTGATACCTACTTGAGCAACAGCAAAGGGTATGGCCGGATAAGGAGTGAATTTGGCCCTTGGCGCTTTTAGGCTCCCAAACACCTAAAGTAGTGTATATTGACTATAAAAAAATTTTCAAAAATTTTTAGACCCTATACCCCTCTCTTTCGAAGTTATGACCATTTTATTGCATTATTTTCAAGAATTTTTTATTTCAACGGAAGTGAAGGAAATTTTCTGTTCTTTGGCACAAAGTTACATATCGTAGATTTATATTTATGGCATTCAATCACTTCATTGAATTTTGACCGCCCATCCCCATTTTTTGAAAACTCTCAGCACCTATCTTGCATAATTTCTGGGTTTAGTTAGGGTAGGATAAAACTGAAATTGTTGAAAATTTTCAAGTTTGATTTTGGCATCCTAAGAACAATTTTGATCTGTGGCGATTTTTTTTCAAAAATTCTAATGGTGGATCTGATGAGAAGCGGTCGACTTAAAAAGTTGAAAAATTTTCATGTTTGGTATCAAAGTGTTAATTGACATCCCAAATGCTTTCAATACATGCTGTATACTTAGTCACAAAAGTCACGAACCTTTACCGTGATTCGACAATTTTTTTTGAAAAGTAAAATGTTGAGCTTTTTAAATGATTTTTTGAAAGAAATTTTCTTTGTTCGACAATTTTTTGTCCTCGAACGCCTAGTAATCCGACAATGTAAAATCTCATTCATAAATCTGGGAAATTGGGAAAAATTGAAATTTTCAATTCGAAATCATGAAACTTGAGAAAAAACTTGGTTTTAATACAGTACCAAACATGAAAATTTTACAAAATTTGAAATTTGCCACTTCTCATCAGACCCCTCATTCAAGTTTTTTGAAAAAAAAAAACGCAATCGTCAGAAGTCGAAATTATTTTTAGGATGTTGAAAAATCTACATTTTTGCACCAAACATGAAAATTTTCGGCATTCTGTGTTTTGCGTCCCCCCCCCCCCCCCCCCTCCTGCAGGGGATTGCAAAGAAAACAATTTCAAAATCGTGTTTCAGATGCCAAAAAGTTATTCTTCGAAACCATAGACACACAAGTTTTCGACAACTTTCATTTTATCCTACCATAAGCGCGCTCGAAAATTATGTAAAGGAGGTGCTGAGAATTCTATCCTCTCATTCCAATCAGTTAAAAATCACTGATAAACAGTCAGAATTGCAGCACAGGAAAAATCGGATTTTTCACTGATTATTTAAAGAATTTTGCGGATTTTTGAGTAAATTTCATAAATATCTCTGAGTTTCGAGAGAATTTTCACTGATTTTCAAGAGACATAAAAACTTTGACGTTTTGGTGGAACCTCAAACATTTTTTTTAATCGAATTGAAATTTTGCACACTGGTTTCCTTCTACTTGTAGTCACTTTTCCGTACCTAGGAAATTCAAATTTTGAAAGTGGGGGATTTCACTCCTCCCTAGCCGACCATCCTAGAAAAATTATTTAAAAATACGTTTCTTTATGTAGAATTTCCCTGTGTATTTGGTTTTGGCCATTTCTTTGAATTAAGGGCCGAAAATTGCGAAAAACAATACAGAAATGGTGTTATTTTAGCAAATTTTTCAAATTTTGAACGTTTTATACAGAAAGAAATGACGAAATGAAAAAAATCAATCCCATATTCGTGATCAGCAGGTCAAAATACCCTGAAAAACACCTTTTTCGCGATTCCTTTGCTTGAGGTTTCAAAATTCACTTTTTTCGTCATGCATAAAAAATCAGTAAAAAAAAGGTGAATTTTGAAACTTCAAGCAAAACTATCACAATAAAGGGTGTTTATCAGGTATTTTGACCTGCTGATCACGAATATGGTATTTTTTTTTCATTTGGTCATTTTTGTATGATTTTTCGCGATTTTTGGCCCTCAGTTCAAAGAAATGGCCAAAACGAAATACACAGCGAAATTCTACATAAAAAAACGTATTTTTGAATAATTTTTCCGGGATGGTTACTCTTTGCTTATTTGGTGTTTTTTCGATTGAAGACTCCAAACAGCCGAAAAAACGCGAAGGAGTGCACCAAAATTATTTTTAAAAATATCATAAATACACCTCTACGAGATATGTAACTTTATGCCAAATAGGTAGGAGAAAATTTCCTTCTCTTCCCTCGACATTAAAAATTCTTGATAATAATGCAATAAAATGGCCATAATTTCGAAAGGAAGGGGACTAGGGGTCCAAAATTTTCTGAAAATTTTTTCTACTCAATTTACACCACTTGAGATATTTACCAAGCCAAAAGGTCCAGAGGCCAAATTCATTCCTTACCTGGCCATATCCTTTATTTACACTCGTGTAAAGTGGGTTGCTTTTTGGAAGTCGATGAACTTCAGTCGAAGGATTCGATATAGATAAAACTTGTTATTTAATTATTTATTCGAACGTTTTGTTGCTGAAAAAAAATCACTTCTAAAATATGCAGCTCGTGAAAATTCCGGGTTTATCAAATTGCAATGTACAGAGGATGAAATTGCTTTAGTTTTATGATTGTTTGCAATTTAAACTTGTAACTGCTGTGTACATACATAGAAATGTGTAAAATTTACATCGCAATTAACCTCACCCCTGGCCCGTTTATGCAAAATTTTAAAAGCAATGAAAAGTTAATGTGTTCATGAAACTTGGAAACATGTTTATATAGCCGATGTTGTACTTTGTACTTTACCACTGGGCGTATTAAAAGAGGCAGTATCGACGAGTTCTCACGCTTCAAGTAATGTCATTCAATTTATGCCCCCTTTGCCGGATTGGAAAGTTGCCGCTATTCAACGTCTCGGCTTTGGCAATCTCAACAAAGTTGTGCTTTGTTTTGATCGCGTATTTTGGGACCCGAACGCAAACTTGTTCGGCCATGTTGCTAATACGACGCAGAGCAGAGGTAAAAAATATCCAGTCATTACCTAGGTACCCTAATTTTTAAATTTCAAATTTTTGTAAAATTGGTATGTTTGATTGTCAGGTGAATTGTTCCTATTTTGGAATTTATATCGTGGCCCAGTATTAGTAGCTTTGGTAGCTGGAGATGCTGCTAGTGTCATGGAGACAGTCAGCGATGACGTAATTGTCGGACGATGTATTGCAGTTTTAAAAGAAATATTCGGAAATAACGCCGTTTCCATTGTAAGTGATGAATTTCAAGTACCAGCCTTATTTTCGAATAAATTTTCCCATCGTAGAACTTGACCATGTTTTGTACTTTGCCATAGCCTAAAGAAACCGTAGTAACCCGATGGCGAGCTGATCCATGGGCCAGAGGGTCGTATTCTTTCGTCGCAGTTGGTGCCTCTGGAAGCGATTACGATGTCTTGGCCACTCCTGTCGCACCACCTAAAAATCCCACCGTCGAAACTGGCCTCGAAGATCCCGATAATGATCCGGCTTTGGCCAAAGTACACAGAGTATATTTCGGAGGTAAGAATACTGCGAACAGATTCGGATAAATTTCACTCTGCGTTTGATTTAATCGAGCTTTTGTTTTCAATTTTTATCCAGGTGAACACACCATACGTAATTATCCCGCAACGGCTCACGGAGCTTTCCTCAGTGGGTTACGTGAAGGAGGCAGAATTGCCGATCAGTTCCTCGGGTGTCCCTATGCACCTCCTAGTACATATAATCAAGAGTGATTTCATCTCATTTCCTGTACTGACACTTTTGCTTTATCGAGGTAATCTTTGGATTACTTTTTCAACTATTTTAACGTAATGTTTAATTTTTCGTAAGCATTTAGTGTGTTTTAAATGAATAAGTTTTATATTGAATTCATTAAGTGTCTTTTGTATTTGTAACTCGTACTCGTAGCTATCAGTAGAGCTAGTTTTTCTATTGTATTTCATAAGAACTCGCTGTGTGTGTAAACGAATAAAGAGATTTGAATTGAATATTGGCGTCGAAAAATTATTTTGCCTGCAAGTATTGGATACGAAATCAGGTAAATTTCAGAGGTTTTTTTTAGAGGTCTTAAGAAAGAAATTCTAAAGTGGAGACAGAAACGTCTCAGAAAAAGATTAGTTTTCAAAAAAAAAAAAAAAAATGGCAGCAAAATTTAACCAAACAAGAAAAATTTGGGTTTTTTGGACGTATTACTTCAGAAAAAAATTTGGACTACTCTACCAGATAAGTCCACAATCAAGACATGTGAATTTTTCCAAAAAAAATCCAATTAGGACATAGTGTCCTAAAGAAACCAGCTTGGGGGATTTTGACATAAACTTCACAAAAAAAAAGTAATTTGAACATAGTGTCCCAGAACCACCTGTAAATGGGACAACACATGGTGTCCCAAAAAAGGCCAATTTGGATAATCGGGCAATTGGACATATGTATTGCCTAAGAAAAAAATTTGAACCAGTCGACGAACTAATGTGGCATTTTCAATATCTCTCTGATTTTTGAAAAATTCTAAGTTTGAAATTCTAAAAATGTACTTGAGTGATTTATTACTTACTTAAACAGAATTTCTCAAAAATTAATATTGCTTTTTACAAAACTTCTACTTTATAATATTTTTGATCAGACAAAATATAAATTATTTTAAAATTACATCCCCATTCCTCTGGAGGGAAGACGAGGCATAGAAGGAAAGTACAGGTAAAGTTGAAATTACCTAAATTTTGTTCGGAAGAAGGGTGCGAGAGGAAATTGAATTTACAAAATTCACTCTGAAGAAGGATTTTTGCCCTGAAAAAAGAAACAAGAAAAATTTTAAATCACCAAAATCCGGAAATTTTGAAATATCAAAATATTCTGATGGGTGCTACAGTAGAAATGTGAAAATATCAAAATTTTGTCCTGGAAGAGAATCCGGGAAAATTTTGGAATCGCCAAAATTTAACCATGGAGGAGAAAGAAAGAAATTTAAATTTTATAAAATTTTGTTTCGTTGGGTGGTGCAGAAAAAATTTCAGAACGACCAAAATTGTGTTCTGGGCATGAGCGCACCCAGAAATTATTTAAGGGAGGGGCTCAGAGTTACTGTCTAACCCTTAATATAATGCTCCATCTAACTTTCCATCCAACGTTCCATCTAACGTTCCATCTAACTTCTTCCAGTCTAACATAATGTCATTATGTCATAATCTAAAAATGTAACCGTTTGAAACTCCATATAACGCTCCTTCTAACTTTCCATATAATAATCCATCTATTTCCGATTGAATTTCCGATCGACTTACTTTCCGACCGACTTTCCGATCGACCGACTTTCCAATCGATCGACTTTCCGATCGAATTTCCAATCGACTTTCCGATCGACTTTTTGATCAACTTTTCGACTGATCTTTCGACAACTTTTTGACTTACTTTTCGACTGACCTTTCGACCAACTTTTCAACCAACCTTTCAACAGCTTTCCAACTATCTTTCTGATTTCCAACTATCTTTTCAACTCAAATTTTCAATCAACTTTTTGACAGCTTTCCAACCAACTTTCTGATTTCCAACTATCTTTTCAACCGACTTTTTGACCGACTTTAATCTCTCCAAGTCTAACATGTTATCAGCAAATTATCATGTTCAAATATGATATTTAATTATATTTATGTTTTTTCAAGCCTAACATAATGTCATTATGTCTTGATCCACTGTGATCATTACACATAACCCGTAGCTCATCCAAGTCTAACATGATATCAGCAAATTATTATGTTCAAATATAATATTTAATTTTATTTATAAGTTTTTTCAAGTCTAACATAATGTTATAATGTCTTGATCCACCCTAACAACATAATGTCATTATGTCTTGGTCCACTGTGATCATTACACATAACCCGTAACCCGTCCAAGTCTAACATAATATCAGCAAATTATTATGTTAAAATATAATATTTAATTTTATTTATGTTTTTTTTAAGTCTAACATAATGTCATAATGTCTTGATCCACCGTAACCGTAAGAATTTTCAGGCGTAAGAATTTTCTAGCGTAAGAATTTTCTAGCGTAACCATTTTCAGGCGTAAGAATTTTCTAGCGTAACAATTTCAAAATTTTACCCCCCAGGCCTAAAGACATATCCATGTCAAAAAATTTCAGAACGACCAAAATTGTGTTCTGGGCATGAGCGCACCCAGAAATTATTTAAGGGAGGGGCTCAGAATCCGGAAAAAATAAGGGGGTGAAATTTCAATGAAAAAATTCAGTAACTTGTTGTTAAAAAATTACGGAATTTCAGTTATTTTTTACTGATCTTTCAGCCAGATTATTGTTTTTTTCTGACAAATTGGAAATTGATTGAGAAATCAGTGATTTTTGACCGAGAGATCAGTAAAAAATCATCAATTTTTAAAATAGAAGGATTAAAATATTACTCAAGTGAAGCGAGGGTGAATTTTTTTTTGAAAAATCATGTTTCAAGAGCAAAACAAATTCAATTTTTTCACATTTTTGTAATAAAAAAATGCCCTGTCCAAGCTTTAGGGAAGGGGGCCTGAGCCCCCCCCCGATGCGCTTATGATTCTGAGAATAGGAATACGAAAGAAGTGTTTGAATAAATTTAAAATTACCAATTCTTTGTCTAAAGGGGGAATCCGCCGAAAGAAGCTTACGAAATTCTGCCCCAGATGGTGACAAGGAGAAATTTTCAAATTAGGTACCAAGATGTTGTTTTAGTAGTCCTAGAGCAGAACCTACTGAAAATGGGCCGAAATAATTGAAAGCTGGGCCCTGTCCTAAAAGTTAGTGTATAAACGCCTATTTTGAAAACAACCGGTCTGCCGATCCGCAGCTGCTGCTTTTAAGCACCGTGAAAGCTCAAAAGTTCACAATTTTCATGAACTGAAAATTTTATCAAAAATCTGCGAATTTTTCGATCTTTCTCCCCCTTTTATCCTGTCTGTTGACCCTTTGGAATCACTTAGGGATCGGCAGACCTACATATTCCGATTCAGCGCAAAAAATCCTGTATTTTGGCACCAATTTCGACCATCAATGTTTTCGGCCAAAAGTTCATTAAAATTGTGAACTTTTGAGCTTTCATTGTGCTTAAAAGCAGCAGCTGCGAATCGGCAGACCGGTTGTTTCCGAAATAGGGGTTCATACTCCAACTTTTAGGACAGGTCCCAGCTTTCAATTATTTCGGCTCTATAGGACTATAGAGAGGGGCAAAAATTATCAAAATTTTGTTTTGAAAAGGCTTACGATAGACATTTTAGATTACCATAATTTGCTCTTGAGAAGGAAGAGGCAGGAAAAATAAATTACAAAATTTTGCCCCGGAGGAAGATACAATAGATGTTTGAATTTTATAAAACTCAGTCCTGAAGGGAGTAAAGGAGAAATTTCAGCCAGAAAATTCTACTCTGGAGGGAAGTGTGAAAGAAATTTTATAATTGCCGATATTTTCCCTGTGAAAGAAACACGTGAGGAATTTGAATTACTGAAATTCCTTTTCTGGAGGAGGGTGCAAGAGAAATTTTAAATTTTACAAAATTTTACCTCAAAATTTGATACAATTTTATGGTAGTTGATGACGTGACATAATTTTTGTGATTTTTGTTGAGGTAAAATTTTTAAAATTACCTATTCGAATTCCATTTACGATCAAACTTTTCAAAAATGGAAAAAAATTCCAAAATTTGACATTTTTCTAAATTACGACAATGTGGCTCCCTTTTCAAAATTTTACAAAGTTTTGAGAATTGGAACTTTCTGAAGTAAATGTAATAAGATGTTAAAAAATTTCAAAACCAGAAAATGTTTTGAAAAATTTCAAGGATGATATTTTTTAACTTTGGTAAAAACTGTACCTACTTACAATTTGATTGAAAATATGTTTGATGTCCATTTTCCTGGAAAATAAGGAAAAAAATTAATTTCCCAATGCACCAGTCACCCACCGGAAAATTCCCACTTCGCTCCACCTCTCATCTGTTCCTTCTGAAAATCATTGATCAACCAGGTGGTCTCCACACAACCATCAAACATGTCGGATTTTTCAATTTAATTGCATTTTGGCTGCACCGAGATGAATATTCAAATGTCAACTGGATATTTGAACTGCGCGATATCGCGTATCGCTCAGTCATACGTACCTATTTGTACACGATATAAACTCAGCTTCGCGGGAGTTCCGATTACAAAAAGTCGTGAACCTTAATCCCATGAATAATATCGATCAGATCGGCGCTCCGCTCGCAGTATTCAAAGTATTCCGAAATGAGATATCAGTTGAAACTGACACGGATCGTCGAATATGACAGTGAAACAGTCTAATTTAATTGCGCGTGACGTTTGTTAAAAATTCTAATTGATTGGTTTGATCGTTTATATGCGGCTAGCACGATATAGGTACTTCGTACCTACGATACGTAATGTACACACTTAAATACATTGTTTCAACTGTCTGGGATACCTACCATAACGCGTACGATCTTGTGGGAATGTATTTTTAATAGGGTTAAACGGTAATTTATCAAGATGATTAACTTAGCCTAACCGCAAGAGTTCACATTTACCTACGGTAATATGGTTGACAGCGATGGTATCAACGTATATGCGTAGTACCCACGAACCGATATTATATTTGAATTACCGCTTATGTTAGTTTTAGTTTTAGTCACTCTCACTGTGCGGCTTATTGATATGTTTACAAGGTTCAGTCGAAAAAAAACCTGTAAGTATTCTAAATTTTGACGAAAATTGGTGAGTTAGTTTTCTTTGAGTGGGAGACCTCTAAAATTTTTTTTGAGTTCTCGAACCCAAAGAAGGGTGGAGCGAAGGGAGCTCGAAATGAGGTCATTTTCGAAAAAAACACGTAATTTTTGCCACTTTTACTGTCTCTGCTGGAAACTTCGTCACCTTCAAAAGGGGTTGATTTGAGTTCCTACACCTCACTGAAACACTGATCTCGAAATTAGATGTCTTTGCTTTTTATGATAAAACTGAAAAGTTGCAGATCTCGAATTTGAAAAATTGTTGAATTTCATCAAATTCAAATTACTTAGGTACTCAAACAACTCAAAATTGCACCAAAAAATTTTTGGTCTCCTAGATAAATTTTTTATGAATTAAAAAAAAAAATTAATAGCAGTGCTGCCAACATTGTTTTGATTCATGCAGTTTTCATAAAATTTAAGTTTTTCGTTTATTGACTTGAAAAGTAGACCAATTTTTTTCATCTTTAAATTAAAGGCGTTTGCAAAATAAAATCGGCGAAACAGACCAAGAAGCATTTTTCAATTTTTCCCTCAAAATTCGATTTTTCATGTAAAATATAATTTTTGACTCAAAAATGACATCTCCACCCCACCCTAGTGTTGGACAAAATCGATTAGGTATTTGAATAGTATATTATGCAACTAGGGAGATAAAGTGATTTTCGACGAATTTTGAGGTTTATTGCCCGAGCGAAGCGAGGGAAATAACTCAAAATCGTCGAAAATCATTTATCTCCCGAGTTGCATACGACATTTTTCATTGTAGAGGGAGTAAAAGACGAGTTTGAGCACTCGAGCGATTCGCGAGAGGGAGTAAAAGTAGACTTTTACTCCCTCTACAATGAAAAATAATTGACAATCGATTAATCGATGGAGAAAATAATCAACCCTTCGATTCATCGATTATAATCGCAATGGAAAATTCGAACAATTTTTCCTTTATTTTAGCGCCAGCGTGGCCACAAAAATTTCAAAAATTCCTTAAAATGGCTAAAATCTTCTTGGCCAAAAATACTTGACCTTTTTTTTACAATTCTGAAAAAAAAATGAACTAAAAACGTAAAAATTAAGCTACGTATTTTTATTTTAAATTACCTACACGTTTCTCAGAGATACTTACAAATTTTAAGCCTCATTTGAGATTGAAAAGGGGCATAACTTGAATTTTAGAAATTTTTAGAGAATTTTTCTATTTTTTTGGTCAAAATTGGACAAAAATAAAATGATTGAATATGCGATTATTCTTGCTGAATAATCGATTAATCGATTATTTTGATAATCGATTAATAATCGCCCAACACTACCCCACCCCAGGGAGGTGTGGCATGGAAAAAAGTGATCTTTACACTTTTCGCATTATTTAAGACGTTTTTCACTCAATTGGAATGTAATTTTATGAGTGGTAGGTATGAGATATTCAATAAGAACATCTATAATTTTTTTCAGATTTTTTCGATCTCAAAAATGACCTTGAAACAGATTTTTAATCCTTCAAAGACTATTTAAAATGACAAATACCTATGGATGTAAAAATTTGAAAAAAAATTACACACGTGTTTACCCGAATTTTTTCTGATTTTTTGGGCAGTGGCTTTCTTAAAAATGCTCGTAAACTGTTATTTATTTCAATTTCTATCAAAATTGAAGATAAAAAATTCTCAAATCGAAAAATCAGTGTCAGATTCGCATTCAGCAGGTCAAATAACCCCGGTAAACACTATTTTCGTGTTTATTTCCATCGAATTCTCAAATTTCATTTTTTTTTCATTGATTTTCCATGACCGATGAGAAAAATATTCAGTCCAAAAAGTAAATTTTTAGAATTCAGTGGAATTGATCCGTAAAGAATTATACCTTACCGGGTATTTTGACGTGCTGAACACGAATCCTACTTTAATTTTTGCTTCCCATAATTTTTTAGTTCGCGATGATCGATTTGACCATTAAAAAAAGTATTTGAGGTACATAAATGACCGAAGGAAAAATCAAAGTTGGAATCTTTTTTGAGAGGTCAAGGTAAGTACCTTTTTGATGCATCATTTAAACTGCCATTTCATTCAGTTTCAAAATAAATTTTTCGCTTGAAATTTTTCATATTTTGAACACTTTATTTGAAAAGAAATGCCAAAATTATTTTTTTTACTATTACAAATCAATTTTGAGGGAAAAAATTGCAAAATTCTTTTAAGTCTGACTCATCTATTTTAGTTTGCTAGAGCCTTTAAATTAATTTTTTTGAAAATTAATCGTTACAGCGCATCGCTGCCTACTGAAATTTTAGAAAAATCTCATGGATCAAAATGCAGTTGACAGCACTGCCATGAAAATTTTTTGAAAAACTTCATTAAAAATACCCTAGGTGACTTGAAATTTTTTTAGCTCAATTTTGAGTTGTTTGAGTAGCTGATTTGAATTTGGCAAAATCAATAATCCTCAATTGGCAATCTGCAACTTTCTAACCCCGTTCGTAGAGGGAAAAAACTAGTATCCAATTTTAGGGTCATTGAATCAGGAAATATGGCTGAGGTTCCCAGCTGGTGGCACTACTCTCGAATGATATAAAGTCATGTTTTTTCGAAACTAGGTGACTTGAAATTTTTTAGCTCAATTTTGAGTTGTTTGAGTAGCTGATTTGAATTTGGCAAAATCAATAATCCTCAATTCGCAATCTGCAACTTTCTAACCCCGTTCGTAGAGGGAAAAAACTAGTATCCAATTTTAGGGTCAATGGATCAGGAAATATGGCTGAGGTTTCCAGCTGGTGGCACTACCCTCGAATGATATAAAGTCATGTTTTTTCGAAAGTGACCCCAATTTGAGGTCCCCTTACTCGACAGTTATATATTTTTTGGCTGAAGGCTCAATATTTTTTTGAGAAATCTCCCACTTGAAATAAAATCTATTTTTTTTACCAATTTTCGTCAAAATCCTGAGAATTTTTTTTCGACTCACCTTAATATTTACGTGTGAATACGATTAGATTTATTTTTCTTAAATTTTATTCTTAAGGTACATATAAGAGACCACATTATATTTTTAGGTAGATTTTGGACCAAATTTGTATTCAGTTCCTAGGGCGTATTCTTCTCCAATATCTTTGTTTACTTCGGGTTTGTTTCCGGTATTGATTTTCGAATCAAATTGATCAGATTCGTAATGATGGTTGACATTGTTATTGTATTGCTGTGACAGCCGTTGTAAAAACACCAGTTCAGAGGCGACGGTCGTACAAATTTGGTGTGCCTGTCTTAATTCATCTTCGGTGTACACTATTTCATAATTTTTACGCGTATCGCCGGTGTACAGACGGTCGTATTCTGCCACAGTATCTCTTCTTTGTCGTCTTCTCAATGCCCTCAAGGGCGGTGGGACCTGCGCCTAGATTACAAAAAAAAATTAAAATCCTATTTTGAGCCATTGCAGTTGATCTAATCTTATCAAAAAACTGACCAGTTTCGGGGTCGAGGCCGTTAAAGTTTTGTAATACTCGTAATGGTTCTGTTTTTTGAGCACCATTAAACTAGGCATACGTAACGCGACACCATTCAGCAACTCGACCAATGGCATTGTAATCGAGGTGGTTCTCGAAATTTGACTATGAGCGATGTTTTGCGGATTGACGTGCACGGCGAAAAACTCCGGATCCTCGATATTTTCTGTCGAAGATTCATTGACGGCGTTGTTGGGTGAATTATAAGGAACTGGGAGAGATTTTGCAGTCGCTCGAACCATCTCAATGGCCCCATCGACGATTAATCCGACGAATTGCTCATTCGAGTCGTCCGTTTCCTTGATAAGAAATACCGGACCTCTGTATTCGGAATAAACATTTTTAAACACTGAAACAAAACACGCCACGAGTTTAAATTACTCACGTCGGAGTCGATATAACATTTAGTACCTATTTCGAGTGCGAGTGTATGGCTTTCGCGTGCAAAAACTTTCCGCTAACGGCGAATTATTCTACGAAAAGAATACCAATCTACGTGATGTATCGTCGTTATCGTGGTTCGTGGTTCCCGAATGTGTTTCGAAAAGTAACGAAAATTTTTCCACCGACGAGCCATTTTTTATTCTAAACTGTTGAAATTTTTAAAATAGGTAAAATTGGTTCGCATGTACGACGACGATGTTGAAAAAGAAAAGGTCTCGAGTGCTCGTTCAAATGGATATGTCTCGAGAAGTACCCATACCTCGTCTCGTATTGTCTATCTTTACAATTTGGAGGTATTGATTCGGTTTCCAAGTAGAATGTCGAGTGTGTTATTTTTTGCTGCAAAAGTGTTTTTGAGAAGATCAATTAAGAAGTCGATGCTTTTTTCAACTCGAAACGTTTGTTTAATTTAATCGTAATTCATCGACGAAGAGGTGGAATTGGATGAGTTTTTCCTTACAGGAAGGTACTCATCTCAATCAACGCGACAGTAAAATATTGGCTCGGAACAAATATATACCTATTGTACATCTAAAAATAAACCACTGTCCAAAATTTCAGGTATTGAAGTTCACTTGTGGAAATTTTCGGCAAATTTTTTAAAATTCAAAATTACTCTGTGGCTGTGCAAAAGTGCAAAATACGAAAATTTGATCTCATTTAAGAAATTGCTATAAATTGGTGCAAATTCCATTTACAATTTTCTGAATCGATAGGAGGAGGTTTTAAGAGGTTCAGAAGCCTTAGGTAAGAGAATGTTACCATTTTCCAACTTTGAAAAAAGTCTATACAAAGGGCTCATATGAACTTTCACACAAACAAACACAGATCATCCATATTGGAGGCCTATTTGATCGATTAAAACACAATTTTCCAAAATTCATGGTTGCCAGGTCGAAGCAAAAATTCTTGATGAAAATTAAAAAATACGTCTCCAATCAGCATAATGCATTAAAGTGAAAATTGGTAAGTATATAGGTACTTTGTTTTTAACTTCCTAAATTCAACGGAAGCTGTTAAATCGACTAGGAGCCTTTTGCAAATTCAATTCCCTCGAAACATTTTTACTGAAAAATATATGTGACCCTGCCGGAAAGAAGGACCCTGGTGAAAAAAATGGGGAAAATTTTTTTTTGGATGTTTTTGGTCACATTTTTAATACTCTTTCTTTTTTCGAAAACACTTTTTTTTTTTACACTAGGGCCCTTCTTTCCAGCAGGGTCTCGGTTTTCACCCGGTCCTATAATGATCTTGAAAAAATTGTGCTTCAATGTTGTATGCTTTAAAATTCATTTGGACCTTTTTTATGGAATATTTTCATTTCTAAAGAACGCTAAATTTTTCGGAGATTCCTGGATCTATTTAAAACTACTTATTCAAAATCAACTTAGATGGTTGAGAATGGAGTATATGTAAAATATCAGCTTTTTACCTTAATTAAATCAAATTGGGGCCAAAGGGTATATTATAAGTTTCAAAAATCATAGGCAGATTTAGAAGACTGGATCTGGGGGGAGGGCTAAAAACTTCAGATGTTAATATGGCAAGAAAAAATAGAAAACTCGCTTTTATTAAGAATGAAACGGCAAAACAAAATCACAAACATTCAAACAGAATCTGGGCCCAAGCCCAAACACATCTACGAAATTTTATATGCTAATTTTGAGTCAGTGGAAAATCAAAGTTGAAAATTGCCTAAAATTTCAACTGAAAAATATTTTTTAATCAAGAGATGAATTGTGGTCCAGGCTTTTTTGAGTAAAAACAAACAAAAAATATTTGCATTTTTCATTAACTTCAAATTTCTTATCAATATCTATCACTTTTTTCGAAAAAAATTGTTCAGCGAAATGAGATTATTTTCAAACACTTTGTAATGAAAACCATGTACAATGGGCATAAATACGAATTTTTTTTCGAAGGGGACTGATTTCACTTTTGGGAGGGCTAAATTCTCTCGGGATCTACCCTAAATCCGCCTATGTCAAAAATTCATCAAAATTTGAAAAATTAACAAAATCACCAAAAATTTTGAATATGATGTTCCTTTTGGATGTTCTTTCGTTATATTTTTTGTTTCAGTCGAAAATTTTACTGTGGATTGGGATACCTTTTGAAAAAATTAGACGCTTGTCGCTTTGAAATCATGTTTTTTTTTCTAGGGATTGTTATGATCTTCGTCGAAGCATTAAAGAAGTTACAAAATACGTAAAAATCGAAAAAAAATGTCAGTGACTTGTCAAAATGAAATATTTTAGCAAATGATGAAAATTATTACACTTTCATGTATCAATGAAAAGTCAATCAATGTTTCTTCGCTTAAAAACTACAAAGTTACCCTCTCCCCTACAGCCAACCAAAAACATATCTATGTTAACATTCCTTGTTTCCACAAAAAATGTCATCTCCTCAACTCTGTTTCTAGCACATTTAGCATGTAAATGATTTCGTCTCATTTCCCCTCACCCTTCCACATTATTCAGCCATATCATTTCATACCCTACTTTTGGACCTCTTTTTCTGCAGAGAAATGTGACGGTTTCTCGTCGCGTCGTTCGCCTTCAAATTATCGAATAGATAAATACATTCATTTGAATGTCGTTTGGGTGAATCGATCATTAAGTTTGAAGGAGCAATGAATATTTCAGGAAAGCGTGACACAAAATACGTAACGTTGTTATTCTTCTGAAGTTTTTCAAAAAAAAAGAATTGAAATTAATATCATTAATATCGCTAAATTTTTAGTAAATGGACACAGTTGTGAGAAAAATTCTAAAAAAATGGAATTTTTATTTTTTTAAAAATTTGAATAACATTTAGTTATTGAAAAAATAGATTTCTCAAACGTTTTTATAAATCGGAAATGGTCATCACAAACAAAGGATACAGCATAAAAATATCCTGAAGGGCTCATTTTTGAGAAAATCTCAACCGAAATAAAAATACCAGGGCTATTCTAATTCAGTGAGACCTTTACAGGCGACTTTTTACCTATTTCATCGAAATTAAAAATATTTTGAAACATTAAAAAAATTGGTGATCAAAGAAGGAAGCTATTTTCATATATTTTTCGAATAAAAATAACTATTTTTTTGCTGTCACTCTGAATTTTACAAATTTTTAGATCAGGAATAAAAATTTTCAAAATGGCCAATTTATGAATTCTTGCAGAAAAATTAAAAAAACGAGTTGTACAAAAGTCGTGTCTAAAACTCATAGAGATCTGGTAAAAAGTTCATCTTCCCTGACACAAATATCCAATTGTTAACCACCAATTGGTGTTGACATCTAACAGACAACATTTAAAAAATTTTTTAATTTAACTCTAAGTTTTGAAAAATTTTTCTTCTTGAAAAATATCGTTGATATTTATTTTTCATCATTGCTCTGCTTTTCAAAAATATGCACTCGTAAATCCAAATTTTTGAAATTTTAATATAGATATGTGCTGGAAGAGGAGAGCAAAAATGCATTTCAAAAGAATTCAATTTGAAATATTTGCTAGGCAATTTTGAAACTTTTTGTTGGAATTTATATCCATGATTTATATGTATACTTAGCTTTCTCTTTTTAGAAAAAACTTTCATAGGAACTGCGCCAACGATGATTTTTTCAGTAAAAATAATCATACCAATTGGTATTTTTCAAAGAATTTTACCCAATTTTTTTTCAGTTTTTACTAAAAATTCAAAAAACACGTAAAAGTGATTTTTTTAAATTCCCTTGAAAAATACAAGAATAACCCACGATGAAAAATAAATCACAATGCCACTTTTAGGTAAAAACATCTGCACTAAAACCATTTTTCGTTAATTTTTAAAAAAATTTCAGTCATCGAATTAAAAAAAAAATCGATTAAAGGTCAATAGTAATCGAGGGATCGAGTAAAATTCCTCGCCAGATCCTTTAAACGTCCCAACTACTTCTTTTATTCCACCTCCATTCAATTTCGCTAAAATTCCAAAAAATCCACTCTTGGTAGTGAAAACGACAGTGCTACCTCCTACCTGATAATTTAATTTTCCACCATCATGGCGTAGTTTTAACGGAATAGTAATTTCACGGAGTTATGATTACGACCAAAAAATACAACTATACTAACGCGAATTAGTTGCTAAAAAAATCGTTATATTCATTCTTTCGCTAGGCTAGGCTCACTACCTACGTAATTAGCCGACTCGAAGCTTGAACTTTTTGTTAGGTAATTTTAGGCAACGATGATGAATAATTTTCATATCGCAATGGATAAATTCCAGACATAAGCGAGTTTAGAAAATCATTTGAATTCAGAAAGGGTAGGTATAATGAATGCATAATTAATCCTCAGTCAAAAAAAAAATGAAACACTGTATGTGCCCTCCTTTGCATTTTTTGTGTGTATTTTGGCACCTACATATACTTATGCGTCGTTTTTAATTTCAAATTTGTATAATTTGTTTGAAAACCTTCGGTAGAAAATTTTTGTCTCGGGTAAAATGTTGAAAATTAAAAAGAAACAACTTTTATTTCTTAATGGCATTAAAAAATACCTCAAATCAAACGAAAAAAAATTCAAGCTTACCTGATATTGGAATATTTTGAGCATTTGGAACATTTTGGACATTTAGAGAATGTTGAACATTTGGAGCATGTTGAACATTTTGAACGTTGGGAAAATTTTGAACACCTGGAAAATTTTGAGCATTTGGAAAATTTTGAGCATTTGGAATATTTTGAACATTTGGAGCGTGTTGAATATTTGGAGCATGTTGAATATTTGAAGCGTGTTGAATATTCGGAACATGTTGAACATTTGAAGCATGTTGAATATTTGAAGCATGTTGAACATTTGGAGCATGCTGGATATTTGAAAACCCTTGAATATTCGCAAGGTTTTGAATATTTGGAATATTTTGAACATTTGGAACAATTGGAACATTAGGCACAACTTCGCGAGCTATTTTATGACCGTTCACCACGATCGAAAATATAATTACACCAACAAATTTAAAATATGAACTGGCCATTTTTAAAGCAGTACTAATTTCACTCCTTTCGACACAACCGAATGAACCAAACTAAAACGATGAAATTGATCGACTAAATAACCTTCGATCATCACTGAAAAAGGCACTCATCGGACGATACATGTTATCAATTTATACACGGAAACCATTTTTAAAGGGTAGCAAGAATTACAGCACAGGTAGGTAAATAATGACGAAAATTGCCCAGAATTTAGCTTTCTAGACGCCAACACAATATATAACGCAGGAAACAATCCACAGGATATCTCTAACGTATCACATCAGATATCATTTCTTAGAAATTTAACCTAATAATAAAAATATCGCCTGGAATAAAGACAAAAGCGAAGGGGAAAAAACGTGATAATGCAGGAAAAAGTAGGTATACGTTATCAGCTACTAATGAGAATTAGGTATTGACTGTCGATGCTTTGTTATACCTTCAACGTGATAAGAGAGATTAATGAAAACGAAGAGGTCATTATAAGGGTTGAAAAGGGCGTGTTTGGAAAGGTTTCTGGTGTATTCTCGTTGAATACCAATGTACGTTATACTGGAAATACTCATTCGTATCGTTAACTGCTACGAATATTTTTTCAACTGTTTTTACACAATCGATGATACGGTTCTCTCGTGTAAACGATGCACAATGTAACATACTTTGATATAAAATTTCAACTCGGCTGTGTAACCCAATCAATATATAACCGAAATGCTGGAGACTAAATGGGGTTAATGTGGTAGTAGTCTGCGAGCATTCGATGAAAATATATAACCGAGATATTTTCGTATTTTAAAACCACCAGTGCCACGTATATTCGATTTGACATTATTTTAGAAAAAATTTCCAAAGATTTATCTGACTAATTTTATAGGTAGGTACGATTTTGATACACCGAGTAGAATTTACTGTCAAGGTCTTCTGACGTTCCAATCTCGAAACTGATGAATAAATGCGCACCTTGTTCAAGTTGAAATTAATGTATGTATAAAGTTTAGCTCACAGGAGAAAATACTTCATAAGTTCATAACATTTAGAGAAACACGCTAAAACCATACATCACCTGGTAGCTCATACTTTCCGTGTCCCTAAGCCCTTCGCAGGGTAGAATGAAAGACAGAGAAGTTTTTTAATCGGAGACTTGGGGACTTCGATTACCAAACCGAGACATACTTAATTGGAAAAATTTGAATACTCAATCTAAACTACGAAACAGCTTCAATACCTATTATGTACATTGTACATACCCTTTTAATGGAATGAATCTCTTGGTGTGATTTTTTTTTCAAGTTGAGAATGAAGTAGGTATCACCTTCAAAGTTCAAAACCTGATTTCATTCAACAAAATGTTGGAAAAGCTGCAAAAAATTCGAAAATTCGAAATAAAAATTTGAATAGTCAACAAAAAAATTTCAAAAATTGAAAATTTATCAAGAAATTTTACCAGTTTAACAAAATATTTCGAAAATCCAACAATTCAACAATAAAATATTAAAAATTTAACGAGTAAGTACCTAGTAAAATTTTGGAAATATACCTAATGATTTTTTTCTGAAAATTTGCTGCTTTGAGAAGATTATTTTTCATGTCTTAATTTACTTAGAATAGGCACCTGTTAACAATTTCAACACTTCCTTTTTAATTTTTTTTCACAATATTGATTAAATTATTAATTTTTCTTTTTGAATTTTTTGAAAATGTAATTAAATTTTTTAATTTTTGTAGGTATGAATTCCATCTCATTTTCAAATTATTCCGCTCATTATTTTCTCAGCACTTCAATTTTTAAACACGAAGAAGTTTTAAAAACAATTTTTCAATTAGATTGTATTAGAGGCGAATTTTACAGATTTTTAGGTAAGTATTTCTTTTCCATTGAATTTCTTGTATTCTTTCATTTTTTCCTTTATCAATTTTTTTCTAGTATTTTATAAATTTCATATCTGATTGTTTTTTTTTCTATAATATTGATTAAATTTTTTATTTACTTCATAAAACTTTCATAGGTAGCATTAATTGTAGATAAGAAGTTGATTATGAATTTTGAAGCACGCAAATTATGAGCTTATGAACAAGTACAGCGAAATATACCAAAAAAATTCAGCTTCATTTATCAACATTTTTAATTATTATTATTTTTAAATTAACAAATTTTGGTTTTTGTATGATTTTGACGTATATGAAAACATTTTTCCAAAATATAAAAATTTGGAAAAGTTTCAGTTTGTTGACATCTATTTTGATTACTTCACATTGTGTTTCAATAAATCTTGAACAATTTTCCAGAACTTTATTGATTTTATGACCGATTCTTCGAAAATTACCATTTTGAAAAAAAAAACAGGAAGGTCTGATAAAAATCTGTATCATTTGTTTTGATACTCCTCACATCGTTTCAATTATTTTTGGGTTAATTTTTATATACTTGAATATTTTTCAAAAATTGATAAATTGAGGAAACAATTTCGAAAAAATCTTACTAAAATATGGAGTACCTATTACCTATTATAAAAATGGTTTCACTCAAAATATTTTGAAGCTCATTTTTTTTTAAAATCGCCATATTTTTCATACTATAAAGTGAAATTCCATTGAACTCTATGTTGAAGTACGAATGCCCTCCAAGAGTAGTAGAGTACCTAAGTGAAGACCTGAGTGAAGACACAAGAGATCACTATCCAATTCCATTTCCAGCTTTAAAAAATCGTCATATTTTTTTCTGTAGAAGGATTAAATCATTTAATGAATTCATTTCACTCATTGAAAAATTGTTGTTTTTTTGCATTTCAGAAGTAAACAAATCGACAAGGATGCGTACAAAATTACCCCAATGTACAGATCAACTATGAACCTCTGTATTTTGGTTCATTGTACCTGCAAAAAGAAAAAAAGTCCATATGGCCAGAAGTGGTACTTATTGAGATTTAAATTTAGATTTTTTTTTTTTTTGTCTGCCTTCAACTAGAAAAGCCATAAGCGCAATCAAAAATTATTCAAGGGAGTGGCTGAATTGGAAAAAAATGAGGGGGAGAGAGGGAGTCAAAATTCATGGAAGAAATTGAGTAAGTAAGTAATCTGTTTGTTATTCAGTGGCGTATTAGTCAGCGGATTTTCAATAGTCGAGAATTACTAACTAGGAACAAACAATCAATATATGTGAGCCTGGAAAGAAACCACTCTTAGGTGTTAAAAATTGGTTTTCAAGCTCACACTGATTTTAGGTTTTTCAGAAAGAGTAGAATCAAGAGGAAACCTTAACTCAAAAGCCAATTTTTGACACCTAAGGGTGGTTTCTATATCCAGACTCACATATGTATGTACCTACTTGGTACTCCCTGCATTTCAATGTCTGAATCATAGTCAAATTTGGTAAAATTCCGACTTCTTGAATCAGAGAAAAATCAATGATTTTAGACTATCTTTAGGAAACGAATTTTTATGAAATTAAATACTTTTTTTTTTTAAAGTCAAAGATGATGGGGTATATTTTCGGAATGTTGCGAAATATGTTCAAAATAAGTGAAAAATGGCCGAAATATGATGATATATGCTCTTTAAACGTCTAAAATATGTAAAAACATGCATTTTAGCTCAAGATATGCAAAATATGCAATATCAAATTAAGCTCATTTTACAGTAATTTTTTGATTCGAAAATTCCACCCCACAATTTCGTTTTTAGCTATTTTTCGCTACTTAGCAAAAATGACAATCGTGCGAAAAAACAGCCGAAAATTTTTTTAAATGTTTTTTCCTTGTAATTTTTTTCATTTTTATGAAAAATAATTTGTAATTTGAGTGATTTTGATCAAATTAAACAATTTTTGAGATTTCAAGTGTTGCCGTGTTGCTATGCTTGAAAAATCCTTACCAGGAATATTTACCCATATCGATGTTCCATATTTTGAGATTTTAAGTTCATATTTTTGCATATTTTTAAAGTCGAAAATGTATATTATATGGTCATATTTGAACTTTTTAGAAGCTAGGGTGAATTTTTTCTAGATAATCATACTGTTTGGTGTTTTGAAAAAAAAAAAAGAAGGAAAATCTCCTTACCGAGATTAAGGGGGATGCTCGAGTCCCTTAAGCCTTTCCTTTGGATGTGTTTCATTGATCTTTAAAAAAATTTCGAAAAATTGGGGAGGGGGAGGTTTGGTCCGGTAGCCACCCCGGTGATTGAACCTTTAAAGAAAGCTCACATTGATAAAGAGCATGTTCCAATGTTTAATGATACCTACTTTATCTAATTGCTAGTACGTTTATCTTACGAGGACCCTCACCAACTGTCCGACGTCGCGTCGATCCACCTGAGGGATTGCCTACGTATAGGTTTTCAAAGGGCAACGCACAAACTGTGCTAGAAATATCTGAAACGGGGCTGATTTGGAAAATACAGTGTTGCCAACATTCAAAAATTATTAAAATTGAAAATTGAAAATTTTTGTATTAAAAAATAATTGAAAACTAATATATGCATAAGGTAGGGGGTGGTGTGGAGAATAAAATTTGTTGTATGCATATTTTGCCTAACTCGACATTTGAAGGGGCAGAATTGGGAAAAGTTGAAAAAATTAAGTACCAAAATCATTTTTTTTTGAAAGTCGATTACCCCTTTAAATGTCGAGTTAGGCAAAATATGCATACCATAAATTTTACTCTCCAAACCACCCCCTACCTTATGCATATATTAGTTTTCAATTATTTTTGAATATAAAAATTTTCAATTTTCAATTTTAATAATTTTTAGATGTTGACAATACTGCATCTTCCAAACCAGCTCAGTTTCAGATATTTCAAGCACATTTTGTGCGTTCCCCCTTGAAAACCCATGCATAGGCAATCCCTCAGGTGAATCGGCGTCGGACAGTTGGTGAGGGTCCTTGTTAGATAAGTACTAAATATATATATTTTTTTTCAATCATCTTTTTCATGGTTTTATAAATTTTTAGTTATGAATGAAAAAATTATTTTCGAAAACATTTTTATTAAAATGAATTAATATGGTTATTTTTGCTAGAAAAAATTATGTACGAGAATATTATTGATATTTTACAGCACGTGACCATTTTTGAAAAAAGCACAATAATGATTTTCTTCAATTTTTAGAAATGAACAGGAAGGGGAAGACGGTAAAGAATCATAATTGATAATTTTTTAGGGTGAAAAATATCCAAAGCAAGCTCGTTCAAATTTTTTCGAATTTGCTGTTTTTTTCTCGACGAAGAAATGATTTTTTTGAAGTACCCCTAAAAAATAGTATAAGGGTGAAAACCAACCCCTCCTAAAAATGCTTTCAGAGAAAAATAATCACCCATATTCATTTTTAATAAAAAAATTTCAAATGCAATTTTTGTCAAAATTTCAAAATTTTATCATCAGACATTCAGAGCATTAGGGGTATTCAAAGCTGAATCAGAATCGTAAAATTTCCTGTTGTGCCATCTCTCCCAGTCTACTTCCCCCAAAAAATTTCCAAAACAATCCACCCACGCACCCATAATCTGACCTACTTCAAACCCCATCACCGCCGATCCCTTTCACGCATACACGGCGAATCAGTTATGCAATTCTATTAACATTACCGCAGTAATTACTCGTTCTAGGTGATACCATTCCGCAGGAGCGCCGTTACGTTGGAAAAACGTTGGCTGCAACGTGTATTTTCATTAAAAAGAAATCAGACGACGAATATAAATCACAACCACGTACGCGGCGCGGGGTTAAGTAGATGGGAGAAAAGCCATAGAGAGAGAGAAAAAATGAAAATAAACATTGAAATGAGGACGCCTTAAACGAAAAGAAAGCATTACTGGGAAAAAAGTGGTTACGTAATGAGATAAGAAATACTTTAGTCCCAAGTGTAATTCCGAGATACAAGATAAGCCATGATATACTGTACATTATATCCGCTAGATGGCAGTAGCGTATACGCACTAATCAACCATAAGAAGATGAGATAAATGACTAGCGAGTAAACAACCATCCTATGCGGCGTGCTCGTTTTATGTAAACAAAATTATAAACTACCCGCCTTGTTGGCGTTGGAAATTTGTACGTGGTGAAATCCGTCTTACGGTATACCCCCCCCCCCTCCTTCATAAGCAACATTCGTAGCATCGGCGAGAAGCTTAATTGATCAGAAGTACGTGAAGGGGGGCACCAAGGGGTAACCTTTGAGAAATACCTAGCTGCGGATAAAGGCTGCGAGAGCAGAATCTCGCGGGCTGTTTAAAATATTTCATTAGAAGGCGAGAAAGAGTTTCCTCTAATCTGATACGTGTTCTCGTTTCGAGTCTTGTAGCATGCCTAGGTACACGAATTTATACTACCAAGTTTGCACCCAACGTAATGAGAATTTACTAGTCAATGGCAACGTACGAGAAGTATCTTATAATCAAGAATTATTTACGCGATAATTTTAACACACATTTCTCATAAATACATTGGTATGTTTGCATTATTCCTACCGTTGGAAAATGTGCGGTACATGCAACATACGTGTATGCCTAATTGCCTATTAGTTCGCCGATATATTCGGAAAATGAGCTTATTAATGTGCCAAGACGACCCCTGAAGTTTACACACGCACGATTTGAAGCAATCTATTGCTCATGCAGGCATTGCAGACACCTCCTCTTATAATTTGATCAATCTGGCACGCTGCTGGTTCCACCGACACTCTGTAATTTACTCGTCGTCTCTCCTCGACGCAGGCAGATATATCAAATGAAAATAATTACTCGCTTGACTCGAGATGTAAATTTTTCGTAGGCTAAGCGGTTGTTTCGCAATCGATTGTCGAGCCAGCCAGATGAATAAGTTTATTAAGTAATTTGCGGAATTTAGTCATTCGTAAAACGGCGTCAAAGTGCGAGTTTAAAGCAACGAAATACATCAACATCTTGCTCTTTGTGACATCATCTTTGACTTTAAACGAACCGTAGATAATATTATCCGCCATTTTACTAAAGATGGCTTGCTAGTACGTATTTAGCTACACAACCTACGCCGGTACCTAATTTATAGCTTCAGTTAACTTGTTTCTATTTAAAGTAGAAGTTAACTTATTACCTCTTACTCAAAAAGCTAGCCTAATATTGCCAACAACGTCGTACGCACCCAGCTGCCAGGCACTTGTGCGGTTTCGCCAAGGTTTATTTTCCCCCACAAAGGTATATACCAGATACACTTTGGTAAATGAATGAAAGAACCGACTTCACCTGTCCCCCGGTTAGCGTGTACCGCCATCGACGTCGTCTTGTGCTCCAACGCTGATGAATTCGTTTAAGCTTGTAGGTGCCAAGGAAAGGATAAGTGAATTTTTTGCCTCGATGTATCGCTCTTATGGTATTAAAAGAGGAAAATATCTGAGATGTTTGGGGACAGAAAGAGGATCAAATTTTTAGCTGGCTAAGTAGGTAAGTACCTGATGAGAGGATTTTGAAAAAATCAAGCAAAGATAATCAAATTTATGAAAAAAATATCTCATGTGTGCTGAAAAATTTTCACAAAATTGAAAAGTATATTTGAACAGCTGAAATTTTAGCTACAGCGATTTGAAATTCAGTATATTTTCGAAAATTTAACTCGTTCAAATCTGAGCTGGATATTTCGAGTGATTTGCTTGTTGGTCATTTCAACTAAACATAAATATTTAGCAACATAGGTACGTAATTTATTTCTGGTCGGTTAAATTAATTCCTTTTGACCAACCATGTTGAGTATTTTAGGTTGGCTAGACTGCAATAAAAAAATTCTTTAAAATGATTATAATTAATTTATACTTAATATGGGCAAAAAATTCAAATTTTACAATTTAAGAAAGTGCTCTACGTTTTGCAGGAATTAATTCTGGCCTATCTGCAACTTACAAGGCGCAAACTCGAATTTTCGTTTTTTTGGATTATAAAGTGATAAAATGATGAAACAACAAACGAATATGATTTTAGAACGTAGAAAGAAGAAAATAAAAGCATTTGGAAGTTTCAATTATCATTATGTAATTATTTTTATTGAACTTGAAAGAAACGCAAGATTTGATGACGGTTTTTGCAAGATTTTTCTGGGATTATTGAATCAAATTTGATGAAATTTGGATATGTGGTGTAAAATAACATTTCTGATAGGCTGAAAGAGCCCTTTTTCCATTTTTCTCAAAATTTCGAAAAATATTTCAATTTTAATTTTTTTTTTCAATCAAAATCAAAAAAAAGGCTCTTTCAGCCTGTCAGGAATGCTTTTTTATATAACATATTAAAATTTTAACAAATTTGATTCAGTAGTCCCAAAGAATTCTTGTAAAAACCGTCATCAAATCTTACATTTTTTCTAAGTTCAATAAAAATAATTATAATGACAATTGAAACTTCCAAATACTTATATTTTCTTCTTTCTACGTTCTAAAATCATATTCGTTCGTTGTATCATCATTTTATCGCTTTATAATCCAAAAAAAATGAAAATTCGAGTTTGCGCCTTGTAAGTTTCAGATAGGCCAGAATTAATTCCCGCAAAGCGTAGAGCACCCTCTTAAGGGTAAGATTGCCATATTTCGACCACTTTTTTTCAAACTTCCACCAATCGAAGACTTTTTGAGGTAGAAACGTCGAAAATGGCTTAAAAAATACCTTGATACTTCCTCTACCACTCTCTAAAATTTTGAGCCGATACACTTATTTTTTGTATTTTTGAGATTTTTTTTTCTGAGGAAACTCAAAAATTGATTTTGAAATTTTGGGTTCCTAATTTCGACCACCAGCTGATTTCGCCCGCATAGAGCGGAATCTACCCGAAAAGAATTTTTTTCATATTCTTCTTTCACAGATAAACAAAATGAGACCAAAACGGTTACCCTACAGCCAAAACTCGAGGAGAAAATTAGAAAAAACAGATTACATAAGATGATACATATAACTGGTCGAGATTAGGGCACCCCAAACAATTTGAACTTTGGTGAAAATGTTTGTTACGTACCTCCAGTTGTTTTCAAAAACGATGATTTTATCGAAATCTGACACCATGCCCCATCACAATTCACAATTATTTGGTAGAATTTATTTAAAAAATTATTCATAATTTGAGATCAAATAACACGTAAAAAAAATTTTCACCCATGTGATTTTGTTTTTTTTTTCAATTTCCTTCGCTAATTTTGCTTGTAGGATTGTGATTTTGGTCTCAAATTGTTCATCTATGAAAAAAGAATATGAAATTTTTTTTTCGTGTAGATTGAGTCCATAGCGGCCGAAATCGGCCGGTGGTCGACAAAGACGTCGTCGGGGGGGCGAAAAAAATCCTGGCCCCCCGCTTGCCCCCCCAACTTATCTTGTATTTATAAATTTACATTACACTTACATCAGATAGGATTTTCAAAGCATTAAAACATGAAAAAATGTCTTTTTAGGGCATTGAAAATCCAATTTTTTCAAAGCTTTGCTCGGGTATGAACAACATTACAATTCTATGATCTATCTGAGATGAAATGGCAGAAGAAGGCTCCCTTTTTACCCCTCCCCATTTTTATCAGGTGAAAAAAGACAGTCCACATTCCCCCTTCCCTCCCTCTTTTCCATGCCAAAAAAGCAAAAAAAGTTGTCCAACACACGGCCCCTTTTGTGTCCCCCCCATTTTTGATTCTGACGACGCCACTGGCTGGTCGAAATTAGGAAGCGGTCGAAATTAGGGCACTTTATCCTTATCAGAAATGAAATATTAAAAAAAAAAACATTCGCTTTCATTTAAGTAGGTACGTAGTTATTAAATTTTCAGTAAAAAATCAAAGAAAAATTATTCAAAATGATGTGATTCAGTCCTGTGAAAAACGTGTTCCGTAATAGTCGTGTTTTCGTGCGTTACGGTTCGACTTTTAGTGTTATCTTTGGTACCTCTTTTCGTTTCAGAGTGTTATCTAGATAAAATACGTTCGCGATAACATAACAAGCTGTTCTCAGCTAGCCTGAGCTCATTATCAGAGTTCTCTTATTAGACACCCGGTACTGAGTACAGACCGGCATGTCGTACTCCTCCGTTATCAAAAAAGACATCTTCCCTTCTATCAATCAAGCCATTATCTTTCCTTACGTAGACGGCGCATCACCAGTTTACTATGCTCAAAAAATGGTCCAGATCATCGGAAATAATGTTCTCCATTGTGGCAAAATCTCGAATAATCGAATCCGTATGTATTTAAAATCTCACGAAATAGCAGATAACTTTATTTCTTCAGGTGGTGAACTTGAAATAGATCGAAAAACAATAAAAGCTAGATGGTACCGCCAAGAACGAAATGATAAAAAAATTATTATTTCAAATATCCCACCTCATGTACCACACGATATAATTACAAAAAAGATGGCTACTTTTGGAGTTACTCCTACATCCTCGATGAAATTCTTGCGCCTTACCCAAGAAGAAGGTCTCACTGGTATCCTATCAGAACGTCGCTTTGTATACATACCACAAGATGAGGCAGATAAACTACCTACTTCAGAATTAATCAAGTATGAAGATGAAGAATATCGTGCTTTTTTCAACGATGCACAAATAAAGTGCTTTATATGCCACCAAATTGGACATACCACACAATCCTGTGAATTCAATTATAAATCAGTGTCCCCAGATGACCATACATCTGAAATGGAAATTACCAATGATGAAGAGGCCAACCACACTACCCTACCTACGAAAAGACCTCTCTCCGATACTACACCATCCACCTCGACTATTATAGAAGGTAGTGAAACAAACAACCAGTCCATAAACGATGACAATTTAATCGCCATCAATTCTTCGCCTAAAAAGAAAAAATCAAAATCCAAAGTCAAAAAGCTTAAAACGGATACAGAAAAAGAACCGGAACCGATATCCATTGTCGAATTGCTAAAACCAATGGAAGAAAATTTTCAATCTCACTCTAATGAATATCCAATATCATTCACCAATTTTCGAATTTTAATGGATATGGTTAAAGGTCAAAACGACCCAATCAGCACTATAAATCAGTTCACAACGGATATCAAAGGTGTAACCAAAATCCTTGAAGATAACTACCCACTTCTAAACAGATCAATGAAGACTCGGTTTACAAAATTAAAGAAGAAGATGGACAAACACCTTAGAACTGAGCAAGACCCCGATCATAATCCATCTGACAACCACTCTGGAGAAGATTCTGACCTAGACTCGGAAAGATCCGATTAGCACATAATAATATCTTCCATTTCATGTGCATTTAACTTGTAAATTTATACACACAGGTACTCTCAAATTACCTGTTTTTTACTCTCACAACTCTCGACCAAAAAAGTGCTACCTGTGTGTATTATCTTGTTATGTTAGGTTATCTCTAGATTTGTATCTAAACTCGCTATAGGAAAATCGTGTTCATACTTATACTTACTCTAAATGTATCACATACCTATAGATATAACTCGCGACAGGCACGAACCTAAAAACCTAGTCAAAAGTATTATTTACCTATCATAGGCTCGTAATTGAAAATTTACCAACATTTTTCTCACACAATGGAATATTAACGGCGTAAAACGCCATTTTGCCGAACTAAAAACTTTAATATCAAAATTTGATCCCTCTATAATCTGCCTTCAAGAAACCCATTTACGCCCAAATTTCACTTACCATCTTAAAAATTACGAAATTTTTAGATTTGATTTCTTAGGTGGCGAAAAATCATGTGGTGGTGTATCAACCTTTATTAAAAAGAACATTTCTTCCAATCTCCTCAATCTTGCTATAGGGAACATACAATGTATCGCTACAACTATAAACACACCAAACTTACCATTTAAGAAACTTACAATCTGTAACATTTACATCCCACCTCACCAAAACATATCAGTAGAAGAAATCCAAGACATTTTTAATCAACTCCCAAACCCATACATAGTTGTAGGCGATTTTAACGCGCACTCGCCCACCTGGGGATCTTCCTCAGTAAATAATCGAGGTAACATTATTGATAAATTTCTCACTAATAATAATACGTTCCTTTTAAATAATGGTTCACCTACCCACTTTAATAATTCAAATGGTTCTTTTTCACAGATCGACCTCTCATTTTGCTCACCCACTATTGCTCATACACTAAATTGGTCCCCACAAGATGATCTCTACTTTAGTGATCATTTCCCTATAAATATCCAAATCTTAACTTCTTCAAAAAATACACTCTCCGAAAAATTTCCAAATTGGCAAATAGGAAAAGCACACTGGTTACTTTTTAGTGAACTCATCCAAATTAATGACTACACAGATCTTGACCTAGACTCTAAAGTTCAAAAATTCACTGAAGTCATTATTTCAGCAGCACAAAAGAGTATCCAAAATCCTCAAGTAAACTACCCAAAAAAGTTGTGCCTTGGTGGTGTGACGAATTAAAACAAGCTATTACCGCGAGGAAAAAAGCGCTCCGTAAATTTAAGAAAAATCCTACTCAAGAAAATCTGATTAACTTTAAAAAGAAAAGAGCCTTTGCCCGCCGCCTCAACCTCACAAAACAAAGAGAGAGCTGGAAAAAATTTATGCTGACAATAACCCAATCAACTTCAACTAAACATATGTGGAAAAGCATTCAATCCTTAAAAGGGACACTTACATCATTCTCTATACCATATATAATAAATAACAACATCATTTATGATACTCAACAAGACATTGCAGACATCTTGGCTCAAAATTTTGCAATAGTCTCTGCAGATGACTCCTATGATCCAACCTTTCAAAAACTCAAATCTGATACTGAAAAAATAACCCTAAATTTCCAATCTGATAACCTAGAAGACTACAATCACCCTTTTACATTTGATGAACTTGATTACGTATTAAAACACAACATAAAAAATTCTTCCCCTGGCCCTGATGAAATCCACCCATTTATGATCAAACACCTACCAGATTTAGCTAAAGAACAACTTTTAAATCTCTTTAATGAAATCTGGACTTCTGATTCCTTTCCTAAATCCTGGAAAATCGCTACTATAATCCCAATTTTAAAACCAAACAAAGACCCTTCAGTCCCATCTAGTTATCGTCCTATTTCCTTAACCTCAGTCCCTTGCAAACTCTTAGAAAAAATGGTCAATAAAAGATTAATCTGGTATATTGAATCAACAAACTCTATCAAAAATCACCAAAGTGGGTTCAGAAAGAAGAGATCAACAAATGACCATCTCTACACCCTTCAAAAAGAAATTACATCTGCTCTACTTGAGAAAGATAGTGTAATCTCCATCTTCTTTGACTTGGAAAAAGCTTACGATAAAGCCTGGCGCTATAAAATCCTACAAAAACTCCATTTGATAGGAATAAGAGGTCATTTAGCTCACTTCGTTACAAATTTTCTCAAAGATAGATACTTCAATGTTCGAATAAATAACACCTTCTCCAAATCCTATCCAATACAAAATGGGGTCCCCCAAGGATCAGTGTTAAGCACTACACTTTTTATTCTACTAATGGATGAAATTCAAAACGTTATCTTATGGCCTCTTACATTGAGGATTTTTGCAGACGATTTAAACATCTCACTTCGAGTAAAGGATATGAAATTAGCTCAATTAATTTTACAGGACACCTTAGACAAAATTCAGAAATGGGCTGACTTAAACGGACTCACTTTCTCAAAAACAAAAACACATTGTATCCTCTTCTCTAACAAAAGGAAAATACAACCACCAATACTTACACTTAAAGACCAAAATCTTAAATTTGAATCCTCTACCAAATTTCTCGGGTTAACTTTTGATAAAAACCTAAAATGGACCACACACTTTCTAAACACTAAAAAGGACCTCATGAAGTCCCTTAACCTTCTAAAAGTAATAAAAAACCCCAAATATAACCCCTCCAGGACCCTTCTCCTTCAGCTTTATAGATCCTTAATAAGAAGTAAACTTGAATACGGATGTCCCGCTTTTCTCAATGCAACCAAATCAAACCTAGCAATCCTCAAAACTACCCAAAATGCTGCTTTAAGGTTATGTATTGGCGCTCTTCCCTCCTCACCCATAGATAGTATCTATTGTGAAGCCGGTGAAATGCCCCCTGAACTCAGACTCCCTTTAATCCTTAATAAATTCCTATTAACTGCAGTCCTTAACCCATCAAACCCAGTTCGAAATATATTAATTAACCAATATGAAAAATCCATTCCCGAAGAAGATAATCAAACCTCACTTTTATACAACACTCTCAAAAACTACAACACTGATGTTTTAAACCTACTCCATGAGCATACCAAATATCCTCCTTGGAAAATAAACATACCCAAAATTGATTTAACAATGACTGACTATAAAAAAGGAGAACACACTCTTACTACAATAAGAAATAAATCCCTCCAAGTAATTAACAGTTATAACAATTACAGATTATGCTACACAGATGGCTCAAAAACTGAATCCCAGTCTTCTAGCTATGCTTTCTCAATAGATGGAAACCTACAAAACTATACAACCAACAAACATTCATCTATCTTCACTATAGAAATTACAGCTATTTTCCATTGCCTAAAAGTTATATTTGAAACAAACCCCCCACATAAAAAATTTCTCATTATAACAGACTCACTATCTTCCCTACTAGCAATCCAAAATAAATTTTCAGATCTATACATAATTCAAAAAATCCATCAAGTAATCTCTGATATCCAATCTTCCAACATAAAAATTAAATTTCTATATGTTCCCAGTCATGTAGGCATCGAAGGAAACGAAGAAATAGATAGAGCCGCAAAACTAGCCGAATTACCCTCCCCCCTGAACCTCCTAAATCCAAATGACATAAAAAATATGCTCACTAAATCCCAACTTACAACTTGGCAAAATCTATGGAATACAAAAACTGATAATAAACTCCATATTCATAAAAAATCCATCCACCCTTGGAAAAAACTCTCACTCCTCAATCGATCAGACGAAATAATAATCACTCGCCTCAGAATTGGACACACAAAACTCACCCATAACTATTTATACCTTCGAGCCCCCAAACCCAATTGCCCTTTTTGCAACTCAGAACCCTTTGACACTCAACATCTCCTCTTTCACTGCCCTAATTTAAAACAACCGAGACAGAACCTAAACATCTCTGAAAACAACCCAACAATACCAGACTCAAAAACAGAAATGCAAAAAATCATCCTCCTGATAAAAGAACTTAAACTCCAACACCAAATATAACCCCCTCTTTCCAACCCCCTCTTCCCAACCTCTCTCCACACTGGGCGTAAAAATCTTGGCAATTACACACGCCCAGTATAATAAAAATTTAATAAAAAAAAAAAAAAAAAAAAATGATGTGATTTACCCGTTATGGCATCGAAAGTTATTCCAATGCTGCTACTCGAACGAGCGAATAATATGGGAATGTTAATAAAATTGCCTAAGTGATTCGCCGTAAATACGCGTAAAAAAATCAACAACGTACGACGAAGAATGTACTGCATATATTTTTTCAAAATTGAACGAGGAGAGGAATACAATAGCCCACGGATTTTTTCAGATTACGATGATTATCAAAAAAATTGAGATAAGAGTCGTTTTCGAGTAATTCGATAACGCTGATTCCGAGTCTGAATGGGATTTCGACGATCCAAGTTCTAATTTTTTCAAGCTCATTGATTTTTTCAATTTTTTCATCGCTGTATCTAATTTTAAAATTTTTCTATCGGTAAATTTTCTCAAAATTTATCCTACTGAAATTTTTTTTATGTTTTTCTCATTTTTACTACTTTTTAAAATTTCATCCAAGTAAGTAAGTACTTATTGAATAGGGAAAAATGTTGAAAAATAACAAGTCGAAAAAAAAATCCAAGATTCAAAGTTGGAAAAATTTTAATGAATTTTCAATTGGAAAAATTTCATATAGTTGAAAAAAACTGAAGAAACATTCGAAACAATTTATGAGTTGGAATTTTTTTAAATGCAAAATTGAAGAAATTATAGTTGGAAAAATATTAAAATTGGACAAATTTTGAGAAAATTTCAATATTGGATATGATTTTTAAAACAATTCAGAATTAAATAAACTGAAAAAATTTACGAGTTGAAAAAACTTATAGAATAAATTTTTGAGCTGGGAATAAATTTGGACTTGGATCGTGGAAATCCCATTTGCATCAAAATTAAAATTATTTAGGAGCTAGTAATGTCCAGAGCATGTGGTGAAAACGCACCGACCCTACCCCTCGGGATTTCGGTGGGAGGAATGAAGCTGGGGGAGCTCGTTTCAAAAAATGATTTTTTCGTATTGATTTCACTCAAATTCTCATGGTAGGTTATTCGGGTTCCAAAAAATTCAGCTTCCCAACACGTCAGGGGGCTGAGCAATTGTTTCCCAAATTGAGCAGATCTGTGAAAAATTACAAATTTCGCGAGAAAGTAAATCCTCCTTTGGGAAGCGATGCTCAGCCCCCTGAGGTCGAAGAGGGCAGACATTTTTTTCAGGTGTACTTCCACATCTGCATAACCATGCACGTGGATGTGAGCAAAATCGGTGCAAAAAAATTTTCTCCTCCAGAAGGGGTTCACCCCCCTTCACACAAAACGCAATAAGGGCTAGGGTGGTGCGACTTCATCGCAGACTCTGGACATCATAGAAAAGCTTTTTCAGCAATAAGTATGTAAAATTGCAATTGACATGATTTTTTTTTTTCAAAGTGCATTTCTTCCTGGCTAGTTAAATAGTATATCGTGTAATATCAAATTTCCAACTATTTTTTCAAAAATAATTTCTCCAGCCCCTTCAAATTATTCGATATGCTGGTCCGCCATTATCGCCCGAACGCTAAAACTCGTCCCACGACGCGACGCGACGTTATGCGAGAGTTCGAACAAGCCGGTCACCTTCGAACTCCTGCGTAACGTCGCGTCGTAGAGCGAATTTCAGCGTTTGGGCGATTTGAAGGAGTCCCCCACAAACTTTTCCACATAACTTTGGAGGGGGTGAAGCACAAACGACCGGACTTGAAGCATAAACAAGCACTAACGAAGCACAAACAAATGACCCTACTTTTGACCCCTAAGGGGGTGGTGGGGGGTGCTGGCGAAATGTACCTCGTGATACGCCCAATTTTCTCTTTGAAAATACGATTTTTGGGAAAAGGAGCGTCCATCGCGCCAAGTAAACGCCGAATTCGTAATCAGCGATTCCAAATTAGTCGAAAACGACACTTCTCGCGAATTTTTTGAATCCTTTTAGATTTGGCCAAAGTTGGCCTCGAAAATAGCCATTATCTCGAAAACCGCGACCGATCGAGCAAAACCAATGTCAAAACGTCATTCTAGAAACCTCACACGTCCATCGGGACAGATAAATTTTTGGTTTAAAGAAAGTGGTACGGGGTTACTAACCGCAGTTGTGTTTATGTCTCAAAATAATGCAGTTGAAATTCCACTCCCCCCTCACGATTCTCCACCCGTTGATATTATTCTTATTTGCTCTCAAAATCTATAACAAAATATCGCAAATTTAGTAAAGAAAAATTTGATGATAGATGTGCTCTGTATGAATATTGTTATCCAAATATATTATCGAGTCCTGTTTTTTACCATCAGGATATTTTTCAAGGGTTCCTACAGAATCACATCATAATGTTTTTTGGTTTTTAAAACCAAAACGAGTTGTGTTTCGGGAAAATTTGTGTTTCAAATGTCGTTTATACAGGGTGTTCCGTGAATCGTCTGCCAAACATATTTTTTTTGGATATAACCGAGTACCACTAAAAAAAAACTTGAGATGAAGGTGTTGCCTCTTTTGAAAATTGAAGGGGCAAATGCTGCTTCTAAAAAAATCACTTCAAAAATTTTTTTAACCATGGGAATAGATAGTACTTTAACTGAGAAAATTTTCATTTTATGACTTTTGCCTATCTTTAAAATTGAAGGGGCTACAACAGAAATTGTTCAAAAAAATTCTCAAAAAATCAACTCTTCAAGAGGATGGATAGTACGTAAGTTGAAAACTTGAGAAATTTTGTTCTGTAGACTTTTTGCCTAACATCGGACATGAAGGGGCTACGGGTCACTCAAAATAAATGGACTTCAAAAAATTTTCAAATTTTCTCAATTTTTAATTCGGACCGAGCTCGTACAAGAGTCGCGCTCTGGTGGAGAAAGTGAAACGGTCAAACAGTTTTAGATTTAACATTGGTTCTTATGGGAGAATCTCATTTTTTGAATATTTTTTGATAAATGCTAGAAAAGTATACATTTTTAAGAACGTTTATTTGAATTTTCTTATTCGTGGTGAAATTACCTTTTGAATGACTCATCACAACCGAAATTTCATTCATTTAATGTATTGTTTTTCCTTTTTAAATGTGACCGTTTCGTGAAAAAACTATCCCTTCACTTCATTTTTTTCGCGAAACGGTCACATTTGAAAAGGAAAAACAATACATTAAATGAATGAAATTTCGGTTGTGATGAGTCATTCAAAAAGGTAATTTCACGGCGAATAAGAAAATTCAAATAATCATTCTTAAAAATGTATGCTTTTCTAGCATTTATCAAAAAATATTCAAAAAAATGAGATTCTCCCATAAGAACCAATGTTAAATTTAAAACTGTTTGACCGTTTTTCTTTCTTATCAGTGATTTCGACACCAGCGCGCCACAGCCCTGCTCGGTCCGAATGACCCTTAGCCCCTTTATTTTCGATATTGGGCAAAAATTCTGCAGAACAAAATTTCTTCAGTTTTCAACGTAATATTCATTCCCGTGATCAGGTAATTTTTGGGAATTTTTTTGAACAATTTCTGTTGTAGTTCCTTCAATTTTAAAGATAGGCAAAAAGTTATAAAATGAAAACTTTCTCAGTTTTCAAAGTACCTACTATCCATTCCCATGGTTGAAAAAAAATTTGACGTGATTTTTTTAGATGTAGAATTTGAAGTGGTACCCGGTTATATCCAAAAAAAAAAAAAATGTTTGGCAGACGATTCATGGAACACCCTGTATGGATATTTTTATTTAAAAATAATCATCGACGCCAATTTTCTGGTAAGTGTCTCTTTATCTAAACTACTTTTTTAAATAAATAAAAATACAATGCAACATGGGGATTTTTTTCAAAATTTGAGACAGTGGTGGAAAAATTGTCGTCGAGGATTGTTTTACGTGAAATATCCATAACTGGATCATTTTAAGAAAACGTTTCTTAATTTTTTTTCGAGTTTTTGCTAACAAATTTAAAAAACACAAGAATAATGATTGACTTAAAACTCGTTGGAAAGGGAGCATTCGTTGTATTTTTTGGTAAAAAATCTATTCTAAGATCATTAGCGGACTTCCCGCTCTAGCGGGAATCCGCTATTGCGATCATAAGGGTTTTTTTTTTGTTTTATTTGTTGAAGCCTTTTTGGTTCTGACGCGATTTCTCTCGCTAAACTGAATAGATCGGGCTGAAATTTTTACAGTAGGTGTAGTTCATGCAGGAGAAGAGCTGATTAGTTTTTGGTGCAATTCTGTGCACAGAAAGCTGAGCTTTTCAACTTTAAAGCTCATTTTTGGGACATTTCTTTCTGACGCGATAACTCACGTTAGAGTTGACCAATCGACTTGAAATTTTTACAGTTGTTAGAACGTGCATGAGAGAAGAGCTGATTAAATTTTGAAGTCGATCCGTGCTTTGAAAGTTGAGCTTTTCGAGTTCAAAGTATATCCAGTTTTTCGAAAATATCTCGCGAACGGCACATCGTAGAGGAAAACGGAGGCCAAAAGGATAGTCAGGAATTTCACGCTCTACAACTTTGGTTCTGAGGACTTTTTCTTGAAAGCTCACCATTTACGAGAAAATTAAGCTCAAAGTTTGGAGGCTTGTGATTGGTCAACTTTTCTGATGCGATTTAATCATATTTCTCAACAATGGGTCGGCAGATAAAATATTTTCTTTGAACCCTTGCAATACCACCTGCTGGGTCGGCAATTTTAGACCAACACAAAGACTGATTTTATGGCCCCTTTGAGGCAGTGGTCGGCAGATAAAATCTTCATCAAAAATTCCTTATTAAGCTTGAGCTCAAAGTTGGAAGGCCTGTGATTGGTCAATTTTTCCACCTCAATTTCTCTCGTGTAACTGAACCAATTGTTTCGAAATTTCTGTAGTAGGTGTAGATCGTGCAAGAGAGAAAATGATCATTTTTTGGTTCAATTCAGTGCATAGAAAGCTGAGCTTGGAGCTTTCAAGTTCATTTTTGTGATCCTATAATTCAAGTTAAAGTTGACGAATCGACTTGAAATTTTTACAGTGGTTAGGACGTGTACAGGAGAAAAGCTGATTAAATTTTGAAGTCGATCCGTGCAATGAAAGTCGAGCTTTTAAAGCTCAAAGTTTATTTAATTTTCGAAAATATCTCGAAAATGGTGCATCGTAGAGAAAAACGGTGACCAAACGGATGGTTAGGAATTTTAAGCTCTTCAACTTTGATTCTCATGAATTTTTCTTAAAAGCTCACCATTTTCGAGAAAGTTGGAAGGGTTGTGATTGGTCAATATTTCTGGCTCAATTTCTCTCGTTCAACTGAACCAATCGTTTTGAAATTTTTACAGTAAGTTTACATCGTACAGGAGAAAAACTGATTATGTTTTGGTGTAACTCTGTGTATAGAAAGCTGAGCTTTGAAAATCCAAAGCTCATTTTTCTTAAACCTCCCTCTGACAAGATAAATAAAATCGACCGATCGATTTGAAATTTTTATGGTGATAAGAATGTGTTTAGGAGAAAATTTGATTAAATTTAGAAGGCGATCTGTGCATAGAAAGCTGAGCTTTTGAAGCTCAAATTTATTCAGTTATTCAAAAATATCTCGGAAACGGTGCATTGTAGAGAAAAATGGAGGTCAAAAAAATGGTTAGGAATTTCAAGCTCTATTTCTCATGAATTTTTCTTAAAATCTCACGTTTTCGAGAAAAATGAGCTCAAAGTTCAAAAGATTGTAATTGGTCAATTTTTCCGACTTGATTTCTCTCGTTTAACTGAACCGATCGTTTTGAAATTTTTACGGTACGTGTAGATCGTGCAGGAGAAGACCTAATTTTTTAGGTTAAATTTTGAGCAAGGAAAGCTGAGCTTTGAAGTTTTAAAGTTCTTTTTTGTGACACCATAACTCAAGTCAGAGTTGATCGATCGACTTGAAATTTCCGTAGTAATTAGAATGTGTATAAAGGAAGAGATGATTAAATTTCGAAGTTGATACGTGCATTGAAAGTTGAGCTTCACAAGTTCAATTCTAGTTTGTATATAATAGGAAGTCCGCTCTTTTGACACAGTGTGTCTAGTTTTTTTTTTTTGGATGTAATGAGTTTGTGGGGAAAATTCAGTGATGGCAGGGGTTGTTTCGGAGGAGAAGGGATTTTATCACGTCATGTCACATCACATTTCACATCTTTTGTTATTTCATCTGCTTGATCAGAAATCAATTGATTCAGATCTGCTTCGACAAAATGAAATCGAGTATCGCTCGATCAAACGAAAAATAATAATTTTTTAGTATATCGAATTACTACAATCTTTAAACGTAGATAAAATTCAAATAGCCACATAAATGCACAAAAAATAAACCCAAGCTGTAGCTAATGACGACGACACGAATTTATTAAAACAGTTACACGCTGCGAAGTAAACCGACTCACGCAAATACAATTTACCATTCCAGACTAACCTCCTTCAGTCATGCCCATCAAAACGGAATAAGAGAAACGATTTAATAAATAATATTCGCTCCGCAGCCGTTTTGCGGCAAACTGGTAGAAATTTTCGCAAATGATGTTCGGCCGCGAATATTCAACTAAATCTCGGTTTGCATGTCGTGATTAAAAAGTAAAGAAATTTCAGGCATTTCTGGGTCCTTGGAGAATCGTCTCGAGCCGAGAATTTTCCGAAGTAACGATCTCGTGTAAAAATTAACTTTTAAATTATTCATTTTGTATTTTATAAAAAAAAATTTCCACTCTATTTTTCATTTCGAGTAATAACGCAGCGGAATTAATTTTGTACCCTCGATGAAATATTTTTCGCTGTTTTTAATAATTCACAATGGTACCTCCAGCGATGCGAAATCCCGCCGTGCGTAATAGTCAGCAGTTTCAGTTGATCTTATTTCATAAGTTGAATTACGCGCACTTTTGTAGCTACATTTTTCATGTAATTCTTACCCCGGTCGCGATCGTTTAATTAAGAATACTTATCTAATTATGCGGAAAACGTCGCGTCGAGTCGTTCTTTTGGCGAGATCATTTCGCTAGAATCATGCTTAAAATGTAAATACCCACTTGAAGGGTTTCCTTTTTCAAAACACTCGGGCGAATTTTTACGTAAACTATGGAAAACATGCACATATACGAACCATTCATTCGTACACAAGTACCGAGTACGACTATCTTATAATCTCGCATAGGGGAAGCAAAAAAGAGCCACACACTATGTTTTTCTCAGACGTTTGTCGGTGCAGACGCAACACTCGGTTTAAAAATTTATATAAACGAGCGCAATAGAATTTATCAGAAGTGCGACGAAGGGGGTGGAAAAAAACCCGAAACAAACAAAAGATATCTAAGTAGCTTCGAAATAATTTGAAACAAACTTATTCCGGTTATGGAACGAAGGGACGTAGCGCAGGGTGTAATATTTTCTACTACAAGTTCACATGATTTGGTATCTCTTCAAACTGGCGCCTCTTTTTATAAACAACTTCGCGAAGTTTATTTATGGTTTCCTACTCATAAAATATACAAGGAAGTATCACATATCCGATTTATACAAGTCCATAAAAATCTCGTAACGTTCTAATATTTTATGCAGTTTCCCATACAGATACAGACACACCAATACGTACAGATACGCGCCCATTCCACGCATTCGGTGACTATATGTGCGGGCGTTTTCGTCCAGCTACTGTACGTCTCGTATTTTTGCCTTGCCGATTATAACGTTTTCTTTTTCACAAATATGGTAAATGTGATAATAAAAATTGCGCATAAGCTAGGCATGGCTGTATTCCAAAAATTCTATTCTTTAAATTGAATAATTTCGCAATTTCCACCGTATATGGATACGTAGACGTACGCGACCTAAACTTCACCATATACAAATAGTCTATTTATTACTATCGCAATGATTTTGTTTCAATCAATATTTCAGCCTATTTTGTCGGCGAGAATGTTTCATAAATATTACCGAATTCGACCGGATTTCGTTTCCGAAAATGAAAAAATATTTCCTGAAATAAATATGTATTGTAAATATAAAAATATCGAGTGGATGGCTCATTTTGAAACCGATTTAGGTTATTTTTTGGGAAGAAAGTTTAGTTCGGAAAATTCGACTGCTAGTAAACACGATGGCTAGCTGAAGTACTCGGAGAAAAAAGGAGGGGGTGCTACCGAATTTTTTGGCATTGAAGTTTGAAAACTGCGTAGTAGGTAGTAAAATGTAAACAATTCAAAAAATCAAATCATTTGCAGAGATTGACAATTTATTGTGGCACCTTTTCAAGAAAACCAGACTGTCTCAAACTCAAACTCGTTTTAATTTTCTGTTACTCGACCAAAGAACAAAACCATTTGACAAATTTTTAAGCCAGAAAGGCCAGAAAAATTGTGGGACGATTTTTGGTATAATATTTTATTCCAATAATCATCCCAGCCTCAAAAGGTCGGAAAAATCGTGAGATAATTTTTGGAATGAAAATTCAGTTAATAAATACATACGTATATGTCTCAAAAACCAAGAAAAATCGTGGGATGATTTTTTTCGGATAAAAACTCCTTCAAATATTCATCCCAGCCTCAAAAACTCGGGAAAACGTGAAATGATTTTTGGGATGAAAATTCATCCAAATAATCCTCCCAGTCTGCAAAAACGGAAAACCCCCGGGGAAAAAAAATTAGATCCGACCAAATCTGATAAAATCCAATTGGATCTGGTTGGATCCGAAAGATGGCGCGATCAAATCGGATCCAAGTGGATATAAGTAGATACAAACAAATCCAAATCAATCCAATTAAAAACATTTTTCTTTTTAAATTGAAAAAATTTGGATCCAATTGGATTTTTTTGGATCTAATCAGATCTTTTTGGATCTAATTGGATAACATTTCTTTGTCCTGTAAAGGAGAAAGATTTTTTTGTAGTGAAGTTATAAAAATTAGATCCAAAAAGATCCAATTAGATCCAAAAAGATCCAATTGGATCAAATTTTATCTTAATTCAAAGAGAAAAATGTCTTTAATTGGATCTATTTGGATCCACTTGGATCCGAAAAATGACGCTTTTTTAGATCCGATTGGATTCAATTTTTTTTTCCTGGGCCACGGGATGATTTTTGGAATGAAAACTTATCTTACATTAATCATAGCTAGAAATTCTCGTGATAATCGTTGGATGATTTTTTGGGGAGGAAAATATATTCCAATCACTATCCCAGCCTCAAATAGTCGGAAAAAACGTGCACTACTTCTTCGATGAAAATTCATCCCACATTAATCGCAGGCTGAAGATGATTGGAAAAATCGTGTGTTGACTTTTTTGAGATGAAAATCCATCCCAATGATCATCCGGGCCTCAAAAACGAGAAAAAACATGCGATTAATTCTGCAATGACAATTCATCCCAAATTAATTGTAGGCCAAAAATGCTTAGAAAAACCGTGTGTTGATTTTTTTGAGATGAAAATCCATCCCAATGATCATCCGGTCCTCAAAAATGAGAAAAACGTGCGATTAATTATTCTGTGATGAAAATTAATCGCAGGCCAAAAGTTCTTGAAAAAATCGTGGGATGGGCCTCAAAAAAGAAAAAAAAAAGTGCGATTAATTCTGCAATGAAAATAAGTCGCAAACTAATCGCAGGCCAAAAATGCTCGGAAAAATCGTGGAATGGTTTTTTTTGGGATGAAAGTTCATTAAAATGATCATCCGAGCCACAAAAACTTGCAAAAAATACGTGCGATTAATTCTGCGATGAAAATTTATCCCAAATTATTCGCCGGTCAAAAATGCTCGGAAAAATCGTGGGATGATTTTTTTCAGAAGAAACCCCATTCCAATGATTATCCGGGCCTTAAAAAAAAAAAAAAAAACGCGTGATTAATTCTGCGATGAAAATTCATTCCAAATTCATCGCAGCCACAAACGCTCAGAAAAATCGAAGGATGATTTTTTCGAATGAAAATTCATGTAAATAGTCATCCCATCTCCAAAATAACGAAAAAACTCGCGATGATTTTTGAGATGAAAATTCATCCCAACCTCATCACAGCCAAAAATGCTCGGAAAATCTTGAGTTTATTTTTTTGTGATGAAAATTAATTTGACTAATCACCCCTACCTCAAAAACTCGGAAAACTCGGAATGATTTGTGTATTAAAAATTCATCTCAAATTCATCGCAGTCACAAATGCTAGGAAAATACCTGTGATGAAAATGCATTGCAGTCGCATATGGTCGGAATAATCGTGGGATGATTTTTTTTTCATTCCAATGATCATCTCGGGCCTCAAAAATTCGGAAAAAAGCAGGATGATTTTTCTGGGATGAAAATTCATCCCAAATTCATCGCAGTCGCAAAATTCTCGGAATAATCGTGAGCTGAGATGATTTTTTTGGGTTGATAATTGAATGCCCTATATTCAAACTATGCTAAGCGCCAAAAAGTAGTTTCTGAGATAATCGCATTTTAAGTTTTGTGAACGAGCAACTCTTGGCGGATGGGTTGCATACCTGAAAAATGAAGACACATAAGAAACTACCATCGATTCCCTATCTTTCAGCGCAAAAATCAGCCAGATTCGTTTTTTTTGAGGCCGAGTAATCACATTTTTTAAATTACGCTTTCTGGAAAAATTGGAAAAAGAAGGGAAAAAATTCAGACAAAATTGTAATTTCATTGTATTTCCTTTCACAAAACACCTTGAATTTTGAAACACATTGCCATAAATTACGTAATTTATTTTGAAAAATGAATTTAAAATAAAAAATCAGTCGTAGGGCTAAGAACAGACAAGTTTTTAAATGAAACTTAGCGATGGCGCTATTTTTCGGCTAGATTTTGAACCTTTAGAAAGTAGGTATTGGGCAAGTTGGTAGGTTCGGATGGTGTACTTTTCGACTAAGAATGCCATGGTGGTCATAACTCCATTTCGCCAAAAATGGCACTTAGCATAGTTTGAATATAGGGTATTCAATTCGTTTCAATAATCATCCCATCACCAAAAATTCGAAGAAAACGCGAGCTAATTTCTGCGATGAAAATTCATCCCAAATTCATCGCAGCCACAAATGCTCGAAAAAATCGAGGGATAATTTTTCCGAATGAAAATTCATTCAAATAATGATCCCATCGTTAAAAGCTCGGAAAAATCGCGAACTAATTTCTGCGATGAGAATTCATTTCAAATTCATCGCAGCTATAAATGCCCGGAATAATCGTGGGATGATTTTTTTTGGGATGAATTCATTCCAGCAATCGTACCAGCCTCAAAAACTCGAAAAAATTGTGAGATGATTTTTGAAATGATAATACATCCCAAAATTCCTCCCAGGGTCAAAAACTATGAAAAATTGTGGGAATGTTATTGGGATGAATTATGGGATGATTAATGGGATGAAAATTCATCCCAATAATCACTCCAGCTTCAAAAACTAGGAAAAATTGTGCTATGTTATTCATCCCAATAATCATCCCAGCCTCAAAAATCGGGGAAAATTTTTTCGGAATGGCAATTCATCAAAATTCATTCCCGCCTCAAAAACTAACAAAAATTGTGGGATGATTTTTGAAATGAAAATTCATCCTAGTAATCACCCCATCCTCAAAAGCTTGGAAGAATCGTAAGATGATGTTTGGAATGAAAATTCTCCAAAAATCATCACAAAATTCATCCCAGCCTTAAAAGCTCGGAAAAATTGTGGAGTAAAAATGTACCGCGTTGACTTCGGAACGACTTGCATTGCATTTACTTTTGCTTTTAGGCTGCGACGTTACGATGAAAATCTGTTTTTCTCCAGGGGAGGGGTTGGAAGGTTAGGGGTGGCAGCACACATTATCACTAATGAAGCACAACACATCATTTTTCATTCCGTACAGCAAAAAGAGGAAGCTCTTGTACCTTTGCCCCCCCACAAATTTTCCTTAAAATTTCGCGAAGAGGGTCAGCACTGACGATGCGGTTTTTTTTCGGCACTAACCAAACACAAACGAATGGCATATGTGTTGACCCAAATATGGAGATAAAACTTGTGATTTTTTAAATTTCATTTAAATCAACAAAAAAGTAAAAAAAATGATTTTTTTTCTATTTAAATTCTAAATTTGAAGCCATTGAGAGCTCAGTCTAATACAAACTTAAGATGTCCACTCTTAAAGCTTTCTTAATAAAACCAAAAATCTGACGTATTTCTTATCTCCCAAACATATAACAAAAAAAACGAAATTGAGGGAATTAATATTTTTTTTCTCGAATAGCTGAAACTCAGAAATTGGACAAATCTACCTACCAAAACCCATTAGGTACGTGTTGCAGTAGTTACCAAAATGAACAGTTCTCTACTCCGAAACACCCTATAATTAGACTTATCGTTAGAAATAATAACGAATGTACAATTACACGAATGAAATTCTCTATAGGTACAAAGGTCGGAAAAATTTTCATCATTTCGAGTACCTATTTAATTAACGAACTCGAAACGAAGCGCAGGCAGATAGCTCCAAGTACGCAATACGTATTTTTGTACATGAAAATTGTACATGTACGCGAGGGCAAAACACGGTATAAAAAATTATATTCGGTTGATGCTTTTGTTTGGCCATATTTTATTGCGAAAGAGGGCCCTATGTAAAAATGTTTTTTTTCCTTTATACAAAACGAATCGGTCAATTCGTGTAACGTACGTACGTACAAAAAGACGAGCGGAATAATTTGATGGGGCCGAGGGTGGAAAACGGTTAGTAGCTTTTTCTGATGTGAACCAGCTCACAAAGGGTTCTTTTTAAAAAGAATGTGTTTCGGCGGTTGTACAAACTCGCTTATTGCTTTCCTTGTATACTTACAAAGCCGAAACGAAACCAGGATTTTACAAATGGCGTATAATTTTCTAATTCCGATTTTCCATCCACTCGGTCGGAAAATGTGCAGGCAAAAGGCTTCATTACTATTTATTAAAGAAATAACTTTTGCTCGCCTTTCAATTGGTTCAAATTAAAGTACGTTTGAAGAAAATTTTCAAACATGAGATCGCTTCTAGTATGAAATTTTTTACATATTTTTATGCCCACGATTTTAGGATTTTTCAGCCGTTCGATGTTGTTAATTTGGTAGGTTCGTTTTGGGCTGTTCGTTGTCCTATACATATATAAATGTGCCTAAATGTACTCGTACACATTTCGTCCATTAAATGGCGAACATTTGGCGAACTCTTGCTGAGATATTTTTCCAATCTTTTGTCAGCTGGAGTTTGATGATACGATATTACGCGGTCGATGTGGCGCGAAAACAACCGTGATGACGAAATTTCTTCATTTATTGTCGCTCCTACCTCGGCGGAGATTTTTTCCATTCATTTCGTATACTCCATGTGAGGTATTCCAGGTGTTTTACAAATGCTGCTAGGTAATGCTACGTAATTACGAGAGAGTTGGCGAACGAAAAGTTGTATGTTTGCACAGGCAGGTCTCAGAGCAGATAAACAGCGAGCAAAGTACTGGAAAAGTTTTCGAAATGAGCTGTTCCACATTAAAGCTACTTTTTTCGAAATTACAGTCGAGTTAGGCAACCAGTTTATAAATCTGTATTACCTACGAGTTCATTACGTCGCAATGGGAGCACGATTACATTTTCATCGACCATGATTACCTCTATCTGCTTCTGGCAGAATTGAAAATTCCCAGCAACTCGTCGCAACTCAGCCTATTTCGATTTCAATACGTCGTCGACGAAAATTTTCCCGTAGTTTTTCGTTCTCGGTGGGAAAAACTTTCATCATTAGTCAAAGTTGACTATTTTTGTTTTTCGGAATCGTTCGAAGACGAACATTTCAATTTCGAGTTAGTTATTTACGTATAGCTTCCCTTTCAATGTTCATTAAATGGAAGAGATAAGAAAATAATGGTGTCGTTTTTCCGGTTCACGAAATTTCAACTATAATATTTTCTGCGGCGATGGAGGAGGCGAGAGGTGCGCGAAAGAATGAAAGACATCAGCAGAGTAAAGTAAACCAGTCGAAGGGGGGTGAAAATGGCAGCAGGAAAATAGTAAATTAATATCTTGTAAAACATTTTTAACCAGGTCATCGGCGGCAGTCGAAACAAAACGAATTTCATTCGGATAAATATTTTGTAAAATTCGATTTTATTATTTATTGGCGCCAATATATCTTTATCCTGTTTAATAACGGTGCTGGCTTTTTTTCGCGAATTTTTGGGTTTCTTCGTTCGAGTTGCAGAAGTTGGATGATCGTGTAGCTCGATTAGGAAAATAACCGAGACGATTTAGTAGGTACCTATCTGAAATACATTAAGAAAGAAAATTCAAAATTTAGTCGAAAAGTTGAGAGAAAATTAAGGTTTATTTTGAACCAACGTAGCCGATGAAAATGCACACTCCGAGCCCGAAATGATCTACGGCGATGAGGAAAATGCGGGGTGTAAAATATTCGAAATTCGCATAAATCTTAATTTTTTACTTGTGATTGTTTGAGAAGCCGAAGGAAGAGAGCGGAAGAGGAAACCGCGAGATTAATTCTCGTAAAGTTGCGAAATTCGAACTGCAAAGTGGAAATGACGAAGTTTAGTTATTTAAAAATAAACACGCAGCTTTGAGGAAGATGATAGATTTACTAAATATATAGGGGCTCGGAATAAATCAACGACGTTATCTGTTGTTTAATAATTATTCGATGATTACAATCCGTCTTTTTTCGCCGGAGTTTTAAACGAAAACCAATTATGGAAATCTGTTCCTTCTGTTTATTAAAGAGAAAGTTATAAAAGTAATCGTTAATTTTAATTATTCAAGTTTAAAGGAGTTCCGCTACAGCAAATGAGTATTTCATTGCAAAATTATCCCTTTAACGTTTTCAACGAAAACTGTATTTTATTTAGAAACCACATCAAAGGATTTTGCAAGTTTAATTACGTCGTTAATTTGGCAATTCGTTCTTTTTCCGAAGCAATTAAAGTTTTCCCTCGAATTTTGGCAAATTATAAACCGGAACTATTCGAGAAATACTGGCTTGCAAATCCTACTTTCGTTGGTTATTTTCTCCAACTCAGTCAGCATTTCATTGCCGCATCCATTTCACGCCGCCATCGCCGAGCCGTTGCGAAATATCGCCCTGGTACGTTGCTCGGGCGAAATTTACGTCTGAATAAAAACGAATTTTAAATTTCACCCCGGACGGTTTTAAAGCCGATAATTTTTCACGCCGTGGAACAAAAACATCTCGCGGTTGTGCGTATACGATTTTTAATGAAAACTTGGACGAAATGACCTAGTCCGAGAATATTCTTTATGTTTCGAATCCTTCTCACCATAAATGTTTCGGTTTATTTTCTAATTCTCGAGTTTGTAAATTTTTCATTTTTTCTTCCGTCGGAGTATTTTTTTTCGTCATATTTTAGTATTATGTTTTACAACTTCCTCAGCAGGCTTTTTGTCAGAAATTTTCGGATTTTTATATCATTTTTTTAGAGTGGAGTTCTTCGGTGTTCGTCGATCGTATCGTTTAGATTTTCAATTTATCTGTAGCTAGGGTCGTGTGCCATTGTTTGGGGTGATATTTCATCTGTCGTCGGATAATTTCGACGCAATATACTTGAATTTATTGCGGACAAATAAACAAGTTTTTATTGGTAATTTGCACCGTTTTACGAGTAATTTAGATTGTTAGAGATACTTTATAAGTTAGGTGAAATAAAACCACAATAAAGCCAAGTCGTAGTTTTCAATTCAGCATGTAACATTTTTTATGGACGAATAAGAAAACAATTCTTCGCGTCTCGAGCGAATATTTCTGACACATGCCGTCAATTCGTCAAAAATACGCGAAAGAAATGTTGCTCCCTTGGTAGATCTTTACCTCGGTCTAATTGCCCTTGAATTTTGAATTTTCTGAGCTGTGAGAAAAATCCCAATGAAATGTTTACGATATCGATGTTTTTACTAAAAATGAAATTGACGAGAATTTTTCACGTTTACCCTCCTCTCTTACATTTTCCAAGCACCCTTTTCAATTGGAAATTTTTTTCATCTCGAAAAACAAAATAAATTATTGTTTGGGGACATGTAAATTTTTACTGAGAATGTGCTCGACTCGAGGCTGTAGGTGTTTTTGTACAGAAATGTCTCTGGACTTTTTTTTTACCTAATTGTAAGACCATTCTCTGAATTTTTTTTTCAATTTTTTAGAATTTCAGAGGTAAATGTGGAGTCAGGGGGTTGAAATTTTTAACACGTCCTTTTGAAGTCTATTCACAACTTTTGTGTGTTACTATCCCTTCCAGTTTTCAAAAAAAGTTGCAAAACGATCATACCTAGTGTACAAATTCCCCTCCCTGATTGAACTAGCATAACAAAAGTCCAGTAGAATTGACCAAAAAAAGAGGGTCATAAGGAAAGACTCGGTGGCCAACCGATTATTGGCTCTAATTGTCTATTTTCATGTCCTGAACATGAATTTTAGATGTCCGGTCCCGTCCGGTGTGCGCGTCTCCCCCAAATTGTGGATCTTCGCCCCCTAAATCAGGTTTTTGGCCCATTACTACCAAAATATTGGCGCTAGAGCAAAAATTAGGTCTATAAAACTTATTCTACGTCAAATTTCCTATCAGATGACTTTTGAATGGTATTCACAAACCCAAGAGAGCTGGAGTTATAATTAATCAATGGGAGGGGGTTTTCTCCAAAAATCTGATTTTTAGCTTATATCTGCTAAAATGATAAGAACCAAAATTGTAGAGAATTAATTTTCCTATCTGGTAGAAGCGGTTAGATTTTTTTGGGACGCAAAGTTTTCAAGATATTTTCGAGTAAAGTTGAACTTTAGTAGAGGCAATTAAGAAAAAAATGAAAAATAAATCAAATTTTGGCTACCAAAAGTTACTAATGTTCAAATTTACACAAAAATATCTTGAAAACTATGCGTGCTAAAAAAATCTAATTGCTTTAATCAGATAGGAAATTTTATTCTCTGAAATTTTGGTTCTTATCATTTTTGTCGTAAGACGCTTAGTTTGCTCAGAAATGTCACTTTTTGGTAGGCAAGGCACAAAAAAATGAAATTATTTCACAGAATTTAGGAAAGTTTAAGCTGTAGGTAACTTTTTTTCTAAATGATATAGAAGTCTGCGGTTTATTCCATTCGATTCGCCGTAAGATTTTCTATAAGACGAAGACAAAAAAATTTGAAAATTTTTTTAAAGCTTGTGTTTATTGTTCTGGAGAAATGTTATTTTTCGACGACCCCCCCCCCAAGCAAACTTTAAAAGCCACGAATAAGTATGGTGGTGTATTTCGATTCCTAGAATCAGAATTTAGGCATTAGAATTGTAACACAAAACAAAATTTTTTTTCGTTAACTAGTGTTATGAATAAAATTGGAAACCACCATTTTTTTGCTCAATTGTAACTTCAGCCCCCTTGGGTTTGTGCGTATCATTCATAAGTCATTTGATTGGAAATTAATTTTCATCGCAGAATTAATCGCACGTTTTCTCTCACATTTGAGGCCAGAATGATCAATGAAATGGACTTTTAACTAAAAAAAATCATCCCACGAGTTTTCTGAGCATTTTTGGCCTGCGATTAGTTTTTTCATCACAGAATTGATCGCACGTTTTTTCTCGTTTTTGAGGTTCGGATGATCATTTCGATGGACTTTCATCCAAAAAAATCATCCCACGTTTTTTCCGAGCATTATTGGTCTGCGATTAGTTTGCGATTAATTTTCATCGCAGAATTAATCGCACGTTTTCTTCTAATTTTTGTGGCCCGGATTATCATTGGAATGGATTTTCATCTCAAAAAAGCCATCTCACGATTCTTCTGAGCATTTTTGGCCTGTGATTACTTTGCATTTAATTTTCATCGCAGAATTAATCGCACGTTTGTTCTCTTTTTTGAGTCCCGGATGATCATTTGTAATGGACTTTCATCCAAAAAAAATCATCCCACAATTTTACCGAGCATTTTTGGCCTACGATCAATTTTGATTAATTTTCATTGCACAATTAATCGCACGTTTTTTTTTCCATAGTAGCCCCACATTACAGTATGAGAAGTCAGGAACGCTTTCAAGGGATATTGGAAGGGGTGACATTTTCCAGACGTTTTAATTTAATCGGAAAATATTCGGAAAATTCCGTGAAAATGAATTCTAGTCTGCAATTCAGGAGACCAAAATACCATTTTTTTTACTTGTACATTTTTTCAGTCGCCAATTCTCTTTTTTAATCCCGCTCTTCTCTCCCCCCCTTCCCCCCTAAAACTGAAACTGTACTGGTGTGAAGTTTCTCCCTGAAATAGGTTTTAAAGTGCAAACAAAATTTTTTCCTCCTCTCTGGATTGTCAAGCTGCGTATAATTCAGAGAAATGAGGAAATTTGAAAATGAAACTTTTTTGCCCCTGCTATTCAAAACGTATGCATACATTCCTACATCGACGCAGTATGTGTTGCATATTTTCTGAAACGAAGGCTTTACTTCCACCCTGAGACACACTGTATCCTCAAAATGAATAAATTTCATTGCTGGCGAAATTATCCGAAACAAATTCGCTGCCAGTAAAAACGTATGTTATCTTTATAAATAGTACAACAGACGAAAACCAGAACAGCTAAGACGATTTAACAAAAGATTCGCCACGCTACAAGAAATAATTTCGCCGAGTCGAGTTCGCTACATGAAGGATTACTGATGGCCCGGTTTCGGGGTAATAAATTTAAGTTATACCATGCTTTTGATATCATTGCGGTGCATTTTAAAGAAGATTCACCCTTGTAGCGTATCTTTGTTTTGCCATTGCGACGTTGTATTGTGTATCTCTTATTTGTCATTAATCTCACAGTGAAATTATTAAGGTTGTCAGTTTCAAAGGACAGTATGATGCTTGTCTGCCCGGTTTAAATGTTAAAACAAAGAAACACGCCTGTTCTTCGCGCCTTTCGCCAGCTACTTCCGTGATCGCGTTTTGTTCTCGTAGCGTATTTTGCAATTATATTTTATGCATCGTTGATGCCATAAAAGCGCCAGAGTTTTCGCCAGTCGCTGCGCCATGTATACGTATAGTTTCGTTGTGTATTTAAATGATTTGCTTTTGCGAAGTCATTAGTCGGGGTGCAGTTATTAATCGCTTAATTAGCGAGAATGTAATTTGAACAGGTGTCGGAACTTGAACTCAGTTGCCTATAAATTGAAAAGCAAACCTAATGAAACAAAATGGTATTTTCTTTAACGTACCCATCGTTTCATACGAACGGTGCATTTCAGATTAAGATTTTCAAATCGTAGCAAATTTCCTTTGAAATGAAATTGCCAAAATTAGCAAACCTTCGCTTCGGTCTCCACGTCATAAGCTTAATTCATAAAATAACGCTGACCTTTGCTGAGCACCTCAAAAGACGAGAAATTAAAAACCCACGCACACACAAATATGAACGAACGTAGGTATACAGATTAATTTGTGTGCTAAAAGAGCGAGCAATAGGTACCTAATTCACAAATCCCCTCATCTCACCTTTTCACCGCACATTTACGTTCATCGTCTGACAGATGACCAACAATTGAGCAAATTATCTTGCCGTTTTATTCTCATACAGTTTTATCGTCGGAAGGGCTAGCTTTTGACCTAATTAATTCATGGCGTGGAAATAATGAATTAATCATAGCGGTCGAAATAAGGCGCGTTCGTATCTGCGTTAAAATTACTATTTTATTCTTATTAGTCCTTCGGGAGTCCCTTTGGTTGAAACCCGTGAAGACCGTAAATACCTCCTGTGATAATTAATTACGCGGCCAGGTCGACTTTTCGGTAAATTATTAATCTGGCAATTTTGTCATTACGATTTTTTCTCTCTTTTTCTCCTATTTTTTGTTCCATTTCGGGTTTCGTGTTTATTTTCAGTCGCGTGAAAATAATCGGTGTTAATTTCACTGCGCGAGATGTCGAGTGGAGAATATTTCTGCATTACCGACATTTTCCGTATGTTTAACGATCCAGGTTTAAGGTGATGAAAATTCATGCCGGGATACATTTTCTCAATTCAAGAACGGCATACATGGGTAGAAGTTGTTAGTGAAAGATAATGCAAAAATTTGAATCCATAAAACTAAATGTCCAAATGTTGACATGGGATTTGGATTTTTGATTACGCTGGTTACAATTTTCGGAGTTCTTTAGCCCCCAAAACCAAAATGAATTCTAGAGAGGGATGCAGAAGTCGAATTTTCAAAATTTTATCATCATATCAACATACCTAAAATATACCTAGGTTTTTGAGGATTCCTATTTCATTTCGATTACTGTAGTTTTTCAACCCTCAAATGCAAAATAAGCTCAAAAAAATGATATAAATTTCAAAACTTCAAAAATTATGATACTGATGTTGCAAAATTTTGTGTTTTGGATGCCTCTATGGAACTCATTTTGAGGTTGATTGGTCGAAGGTTGAATAACCTCAAAAATTTATGATTAAAAACCTTCTAAAATTTGTACAGCTTATTGTTTTTTTAACGACCTACTCCTCCTCTTCCTCCACCCCTCTAAAAACTGAATTTTAGGCCTTTTCAAGGAAATACGAAGAAAATCTATTTCGTGGTTTTTTCTTTGAAAAGAAAAAAAAACAACTACCAAAGGTATACAATAAACCTTGGAAAACTACCAAAGGTAGGTACACAATAAACCGTGGAAAAAATTCATTTCGTGGTTTTTTCTTTGAAAAGAAAAGAAAAAATCAACTGAAACCAAAGGTACACAATAAACCTTGAAAAAATTTAACCGAATTTTTAGAAACACGAATTTAGTTATTTAGAACCTGGGCTGAAAATCTGAAATCAAAAAAACAAAACTATGAATTAATCTATTTTTTTTACATCATACGACGATTTTAATATTTTCCAAAGCACAAACAATTATGATAAAATAGAGTTTGATTGCCTCATATTTCATCAAAATATAGATGTACTTACATAGTAATTTTACCAAAGAGCAAACGAGCAAAGGCTTCAAATTCATGGATATGTTTTAAGGATTAACATTCAATTTAAGAAATTTTTCCAGTGGCGATTTTGGAAGGAAAAATCTAAGAAAGTCAGACTCGAAGAAATTGAACATTTTTCAAAATCGTATCAAAAAACCACACAAAATTCGAGTAGGTTCAGGTCTCTTGTATTTTTTGTATTACTTATTAAAAATTCTTCTAATTACTCATCCTTCCAATTATTTATAGTTGGAAAACATTTTAAAAAACATAAGTTGAAATAATTTAGATAAAAATTAAGGAAAATTTTAAAATTATCGGTAAAAGTTTTCGAATTAGGAACTTAGAATAAATTCTAAGAAATATGAATTTGAATTTATTTATAATAAGGTACAATTTAGAAAAATTTGTAGGAAAGAAAGTTTGAAAAACATGAAGTTAAAACTTTTTTTTAAATTCAGTCATTTTTGAGTTGGAAGAAATCTTAAAAAATATAGGTTAAAAAAATGAAGAAATCTCAGTTAGAAAATTTTTTAATAGGTACTAAAATGTTTTCCACCTGTACCTGCATTTTTTTTAATTCAAATTTTCTTAAGATTTTTCCAACTTGTACCTTATTATAAATAAATTAAAATTCATATTTCTTGGAATTTATTCTAAGTTCCTAATTCGAAAACTTTTTCCGATAATTTTAAAATTTTCCTTAATTTTTATCTAAATTATTTCAACTTATGTTTTTTAAAATGTCTTCCAACTATAAATAATTGGAAGGAATTTTTTAAGAACATGAAATTTAAAAAAAGGCGAAAAAAAATCAGAATTGGGAAAATGTTGAGAAAATTTAGGTTTGAAATAATTTTACTGTTAAACAATTTTTTAATTGGAAATTAGGTAGGTACAATTTTGAAAAAAATTATAATTTAAGTGATTAAAGAAATGGTAGAGTTGAAAAAATTCGAACACAGAAATTAAGATAAATTTGGACTTGGATCGTTGAAATCCTATTTATAGCAAAAATAATTAGGTCCTACCTTGTTTTAGGATGGAATTTAATCTAATTTACCGATTTTTCTAGACACATTTTACTAAAAAAATTGCTATTTGAAAAAATTTTAATTTTTGAAAAAATCTATGGAAGTCTTACTTCTATAAATTCTTTTGGAAAATCGCATCTAAATTTTTCTCACCGGGCTCGACATCACAGCTAAATAAGATGTTTTTCGAAACTTCATCTGATATTTTTTCTGTCGCGAAAAAATGTCCTTCTTGACTCCTAATTTAGCAAGAGAAATTGTGAAAATTGCCAGGACTCAAGTAAAATTTATTGATTCGACGTACTTGAGAACTGATTTAGAAAAGGTCGCAATTCAATTTTTCAAAGGCTATCTCTTAAAAATGTAGTTATTCTTATTTTTTCGACCCCCCCCCCCCCCCCCCCAATTGAAAAGTTTTCCAAAGACTAGCTGTCCACTAGGTCAGAAAAATCCAAAGATCCGAGAAAAAATTGTTAGACATGAAAATTTTTGTAAAATTAGGTTTTTAAGTCTTAACGAAACGTTCTCGTATCAATTCAACGAAATTTTTCCAAGTTTTTTATTGACATTAATGTGTCTTATTCTGTGGGGTAAAACTTGAAAATTGTAACGTTTTTTTATAACGTAACGTAACGTTTTTGTGTAGCGTTTTTAGATCAAGACTATGTCAGACTAAAAAAAAAAACTTCAAAAGAAATTGAATGATCGATGACAAATTAGTATTTACGTGCCGCTAGAATTAGAAAAAATTGACATCTCCAATGTTGAAAAAGTTAAAAAAAATTGGAAAAAAAATCAAGTGAGTCGACATTCTCATAAAAAGTTATAAAGTAATGTTTTGAGAAAGAAACAAAATAGTTTTAAAAATATGAGAAAACTGGAAAAAGTATTTTAAAATGTTAATATTTGCACTTTTGAAAAAAAACGTGTTAACTGTTTTAAAGAAATCATGAAAAAATAAATTAAGAAAGAGCTCATTTTTCCGAAAGGTTACGGACCCCCTTCCTCTCCTCCCCAGTTGAATCGATCCATAAAAACCTTGGAAACAGGAGGACTTTTTTAGATTCGAATTGAGTGGAGTTTGAAAATTTTTCAAGTTGGTAATGGAGCAGGTTGAAGTATAACTGGAATCACTTGTTTTTTTTTTTTCTAATTACCCAACAATCCTCTACATCAAACAGAAATAATTTCAAGCTTCCAAAATCATTGCAAGAACGATACGTCAGGTTTGATTAGGGGTGCATGTTCTATCTATAATGAGAACAGCTGTATAAGTTGGTTTCTGATCCAACAAATTGTATTAGGTACCTTGGGCCGAAACCTTTCAAACAGGATGTTACATCGACTCCTTTTTTTCAATCATGGTATCTTTTTCCATTTTAAAATAGATTAAAAGAAAACTGACGATGTTGAATTGTGAAAGGGAAACCAATGCAACATATGATCACAGAAGCAATTAACGCAGAGAGAAAACAAGTGCGCTTGATAGCATGCGGTTGAGATTTGCTCAAATGAAATTCTGCAGATAAGACTTGAACCATCATATTGATTTTTTTTTTAGAAAGCTGTTTTCGAATTATGTCCAATATAATTTGTCGAGTAGAAAGGATCATTTTTCATTTTTTTTTCAATTTTTGAAAATCGAACGTCATTGTCATTATACCCTATGGTGACCAAATTAATTGGTATTTAATATGGAAAAAATCACCATTTTTCATATTATTGAAATTCCCCAAAAGTAGGTACAATTTTTTGGGAAATTTCAATAATAAAAAAATTGATATTAGTAGTTTTGAGTCCTTGAAAATAAATAATATAGGTAACTGAAAAGTAAATGATATTCCATTTAAGTTAAAATTTTCTGAAATTATTTTCTTTATTTTTTTACCAAAAATTTAGACGCGAAAAAATATAATTTTAATTTACTTTTTCCATGGGACAATTAAACCGTGAAATTGTATCGTTAAAAATACGCCAATTTTAATGAAAATTTTTCAATTTTTTCAGTATTTTTTGTAAGTTTTTTCATTTATTAGAAAGCATAAGTACATATAAAGTGTAAGGTGGGGGAGGGGAGGTGGTAAAATTGTAATTTTAACTACGTTTATTGCTCCCCATTTGATCACCGCAGAACAATATCACCTACGTGTAATAACTCATAACGAAACATAAAAAAATTACCAGGCCTTAAATTTCACGCCAAATATTTGATAATTTTTCGTCGCACGAAACCCGAAAAAAGAATAACGCCAGGTAATTTAAAACAAAACCGCAAAATAATTTCACTAGGTACACTATTAAGCTCACTCCTACACAGATAAAACACGTTATATGTGTGAAAAGGTTCTATGGCAGTTAAAAGATAAGACCAGGTTTATTCGGAGCAATGGGACAAGCGAGCAATAACGCAGCAGAGACATAGTAAATTATAAATGCCTCTGTATAAATATGCCGCCTTGACTGGCCTGATGGAAGTTTATTTACAGAAGAAGGCGACCGTAATACTACACTAGGTGATCATAAAATCGCAAAACTTTTTTACACGATTTTAAAGACGCGCCCAAGAATTGGTAAAACTTTCATTGTAAGTTTACCAAACTATATCAACTTTGATAAGAGTATTTTTATCAGTGATTTCTCGCTACTTGATCGTTTTTAAATGAAATTTTCCTCGGCAAGTTTGTTTTCTAATACGTTAACCTATTTAAGGGTAATCTTTCGTAGACAAATTACATTTCGAGCAGTTTTTCCAAATTATTCGAAAAATTATCCGAATATTCTTCGATAATATAAAAGCAATTAGGCGAATTTTTAAGTTTCCTCGAGGCTTCATAATTCGTCTCAATAATGTCCAAAAAAAAGGCTTTCGATTTTGAATAAAATAGCTAGGTACTCGTTTGATTCGAATTCATGTCGAAATTATTTACGGCGTTTTGGGTAGGCAATTTTATTAACATCTGTATTTTTTTCAAGTATTCATCTTTTCAGAGGAACCAATTCGCGCAATTTTTTTCTTCGAGTAGACGAGAAAGTGATGAGCTCAGGAATTTCTCGAATTGGATGATTTTTTTTTGAAGGCGGAGGAGAGGGAGGGGTCAAAGATGAGATTCGAAGAAAAATTCTTAATACGAGGAAATCCGCCATTAAAAAGCAAAAAAAGTAGAATAACTTTAAAGCAAGATGAAAAATACCATCCTTTTATTTATTCTGCTAAAAATTTCAATACGAATTATTTATCCGCAGCTATCTGACATCTCTCGTTTTTAAACGACACCGGACATTATTAATCAACGTTGGTGATTTTTCTTTAGTTTTCTCAACGTGAACCAAATATAATGCAAATATCGCGCGAATACGAAGGATCATTTTATAAGCGCATTGTACGACGAAATCCGACGCCAGTAATATAGCAAAAGTTAATATACTTTAATCTTAAGCTATTTTAGAGAATAGGGTTAGAATTCGTGTTTCTGAATATTAATTAAGCAAAACCTAAGGGCAACGTGAAATTCAACTCTGCCACCGTATTGTAAAGGTAGAAGCATAGGATAATAAGTGTTAATATAGATGGTATAGCATTCGTAAAGCTGATTTTCAATTTAATATAACTCGTTCGCAGAAGTGCCAAGATGTTAAAATCTCAAACTTATTAGCGCTCAATGATATGCTGAATCTTAAACCTAACAAAATTAAAAGTTGTTGCGTCATTGTTGCCACTTTACACTTACTCGTGCTGTACCAACATGAACACGGGGGACGACTTTGAGAAATAATCTTATCTTTTAGCTTACCTGTATAGTTACCGTCTGTCTTAAGTGAAACTCGCAGGCTCAAATATCTGAATAATTACGAGTGTTTAGATATACATAACTAAACGTTTAACCGTAGCGGTTGCTTATCAACTTTTACCCGAGTAAATAATATACTCTGACACGCGAGGAGTTTGTGTTCAGTTTATGTAATATACTTTTTTTTTTGAACAAGAAGCTCAACGTTGAAAAGAATTAATCCAATTATAAAAGTTTGAAAGTAAATTTCAAAGAATAAATTGAAATATTTCAAAAAGAATTTTTGAATTTTTTATAAGTACTGGAAATACATATGAAGAGCTCAGTGAAAGACTGGGTTAAAAGCATCAAAAATTACATCAAAAGCCTCAAAAATCCTATCAAAAATAATAAAAATTCATATCAAAAACCACATTAAAAATATCAAAAATCGCATCAAAAACTGTTTTTTTTAAATCATAGTTTTCGGAGCGTTTTAAAAATATTCAACTCAATTTTGGAACTAGAAAAAATATAATTTTCACGCAGGGACTAGGAATCAGCCAAAAAGTTGACTCTTGACTCCGGCGGCTTGACTCCCGGAGTCAAGGGAGAAAGTTGACTCCTGACTTCACCTTGACTTCGGAGTTAATCTATGACCTTGACTCTTGACTCCGCTTGACTCCGGAGTCAATCTATGACCTTGACTCCTGACGCCAACTTGACTCCGGAGTCAAACCGGAGTCAATTTAGAGTCAGTTTGACTCCGATTTTGGACCAGAGAATAGAAATCAGCCTAAAAGTTGACTTCTGACTCCACCTTGACTCCGGAGTCACTTTCAGAACTCGACTCGACTCCGACTCCGGAGTCAAACTTATACTCTGACTCCTGACTCCACCTTGACTCCGGAATCAAACTCACACCTAACTCCTGACTGCACGTTGACTCTGGAGTCAATTTCAGACCTTCACTCCTGACTCTGGATTGACTCTGGAGTCGAGCCGGAGTCGGAGTCAATTTGGAGTCAGTTTAACTTCGACTCCAGAGTCGACTCCTATTCCCTGTTTTTAAGGTTTAGTTTTGATTCAAAACAACACCTAATGAACAATTGTTCCCAGTAATTCACTTACCTTTACACATTATTAAAACGTATTCCTATAAAACCGGTTTGATTTCAGCTACCAACTCATTCTTCTTTTGAGCTCTTGATGCATAAGTTTAGGAAAAAATAAAAATGAAATTTCACAAAAATCGAATTTATTTTGAAATTTTTTATAAAATTCTGAATAGGTATAGAAAATTTTCCTATTAAATATTAATTTGATTCCATAAAAATGCACACTTGAGAAATGTTGGGAATAACTCTGAAATGACAATTCTTGAAAATTAGAGAAAACTTTGGAATGGAATTTGTAAATGTAGGTAGGTATTGCAAACCAATTTTTGGAAAATCCAGAGATAGTGGTTCACAAAGAAATTGAGAAAAAGTGAAAAATCTGTGGATGGAATTGTTTAGAAACGAGTTCTACATAAATTTAAAAAATTGAGTGAATTTCAAAAAAAGTTTAAAAATCTTCGGATGAATTGTAACAATTTTGTGAAGAATTTTCGTAATAATTTTGTGCGTAAGAAATTTTTGTAAAAATTTTGTAAACAATTCTGGCACAAGCTGACGCTTTATTCAGATGATGTTCAAATATCAGACCATCGCTATCGATCACCATCAAAATCCGAAAAACGTCAAAATTTATACCGGATCCTATTTTCTTCTCCAACTGAAAACTACTGTTTCCGACTTATTGCACATTTTCTGGGAACGGATCATAAAATTTCTCTAAACAAAATTTGTGGACAGATTTTCCCATGTCCATAAACTAAATTATTAAGCAATTTATTAAAGACAAAATTTTTAGACAATTTTTGCAAACAAAAATGTTTAATAACACAGGTCGACTTTTTTAAGATTTTGAGATGCTATTTAAAGTTTGATGGATGACTTTTGTAGTATTTTTCACGCTAATCACGAAAAAAGTATTAAAAAAATCCCATCACCCAAGGATTTTTCACAATTTTAATTTTTTATTGAACTTTTTTGGCACACTTTTTGATAATTTTTGACACTTGAAATCAATTTTTTGCGACGAAAAAAATGAATAGAACATCAATTTTAAAGTATAAAATTTTTTTTATGTTTGGTTCAATTAGTTCTTTCTTAGAAGGCTTCGTTTTAGAGATATTCTGGTTGAAAGTTCAAATAAACTTATTTTTTTAAATTGAAAATAGATCAAAAGTTGAGTCTCCAAGAAAAAACGAATTCGACTCTACAGAAAAAAAATTTACTCTCTACAATTTATGTTCTATTTAATTTTTTTTGAAGGCTTGTTTGTCCCAGAAAATCGATTTTTTGAAATGAACCACATTTTGAACATTTCTCATTTGTAATTGTAACAATGGAAATATCCAAGTCTGGCAAATCAACAATCATTTCCTTCGTAACGGATTTTGATTGGTGTTTCTGATCAACTTTTTAGTGCTGAGTTCAAAATATGATTTCAGTTTTACTCCATCACATCAGGATTTTTTATAATTGGAATTTTTTGTTGAAAATATAATTTACATTTCTTAATTAGCTTTTGACCCTTAGAATCAATTTTCTGAGCAAAGAAAGCGTTCTACGAAAAAAAAAAAAATGAAACATAAATTGCGGAGCATAAAATTTCCTTTTTGTATAGTCCAAGTAGTTATTTCTTAGGAGGCTTAGTTTTTCAGGTATTTTCAATAATAAAAAAAAGAAATTCATTTGAACTTTCAACTAAAATGTCTTGAAAATTAAGCCCCCTAGGAAAAAACCAATTGGACTCTGGACTGTACAGAAAGGAAATTTTACGCTCTACAAATTATGTTCCGTTAATTTTTTTTGTTGGTGTCTTCTTTTGCTCAGAAAATCGACTTTAAGTGTCAAAAGTTATCAAAAAGTGTAAAAAAAAAAATGTTCAACAAAAAATTCAAACTGTGAAAAATCTTTGGGAGATGGACTATTTTTCTCTTGATCAACGCGAAAAATACAGGGTGTTCCATGAATCGTCTGCCAAACATTTTTTTTTTTTTGGATATAACTGGGTATCACTGAAAAAAAAACTAAAAATTGAGGAATTAAATGCTACTTCTAAAAAAATAATGTAAAAATTTTTTACAAGCATGAGAATGGACAGTATGTACTTTGAAAACTAAGCAAATTTTCACTTCATGACTTTTTGCTCATCTTTAAAATTAAAGGGGATGCAGAAGAATTTGTTCAAAAAAAATTCTCAATAAATGAACTGATCAATAGAATGGATATAGAACCTAAGTTAAAAACTGAAGAAATTTTGTTCTGTAGACTTTTTGCCTAACATCAACAATGAAGGGGCTAAGGGTCATTAAAAATTGAGAAAATTTGAAAATTTTCTGAAACTCATTCATTTTGAGTGACCCGTAGCCCCTTCATTTTCGATATTAGGCAAAAAGTCTACAGATCAAAATTTTTCCGTTTTCAACGTACTATCCATTCCCTTGATTAATTAATTTTTTTATAATTTTTTTGAACAATTTTTTTATGGCCCCTTCAAATTTAAAGTCAGGCAAAAAGTCATACAGTGAAAATCTGTTTACTTTTCAAAGTACTATCCATTGCCATGGTTGAAAAATTTTTCAACGTGATTTTTTTAGAAGCAGAATTTGCGCCCCTTCAATTTTTAAAATAGGCAACATGTGCATCTGAAGTTTTTTTTTAGTGGTACCCGGTTATATCCATGATTCGTGGAACACCCTGTATTATAAAAATCACCCAATAAACTTCAAACAGCATTTTCCATGTCAACTTGTATAATTTTTACGAACAAAATTAAATTTTACATAACTTTTGCAAACAGATTTTATTTGTAAGTAATCGTGAAAATTAAAAAAAAATTTGTGACCCATTTCGTAGCTGAAGTTTGTAACAAATTTTTTTCAAACAAGCTATACAATACAGCTGGGAAAACTCTTGAAAAAATAAATTGTGAAAAATTGAAGCAAATTTTGTAATCTTTTAATGCCTAAGAATTTTGGAACTTTAAGACAACGTTTGAGAAATTCTAAAATAAAAACTGAGAAAGTCTTTAAAAGAATTGAGAGAGAGTACGGAAACTCAAAATTTTGAGAACCTTAAGAATTTTTGGTAGGTAGGTAAGTGCATATACTTACTTATCTTAGAAAATTGATGAATGTATTTTTCGAAAATTTGGACATAATTAAACAAGGAATTTCAAAAATTTCGAGAAGAATGAATTGTTAGAAAAGTCTTTAGATGAATTTTTGAGAAATCTGACGATGAGGAATTTTGTGATAGAATTTGAAATGTTTTAAAATTTTCAAAACCCTTAAATTATAGAAAAAAAGCTGACAATTTTATTTTTAAAATGAATTAAAAAAATCTATAATTTCAACTTTTCTCAAAAAGTAAAAACAAAAATATTTTAAAATCGTCAAAAAACTATCTAATCATCATTCATTCGCTTTGAAAAACACTTCCAAACTTTTTGGTATAGTCTAAACGAAATAAATTACGCACTCGTCAGGTCTACAAAACATGAAAGAAAAATTCGAATACTTTGGCATCTCAGAGGTTAATCTACCGCGACGAACAAGTGCAAACATTCAAACCAGCTGGAAAAACGATGGAAGTAATAATTTCGAAGAATTTTTTTCCCCAAGCGAAGCTTCAATAAGCAACAAATTAATTTGGCGTAATTTGTATAGAACAGCGTGAGTTAATGCGCGATAATTTTTCTCAACTTTGTCCGAGCGAAATCTTTGGTGTATATTTAGTAGATAATTATTGCATCGAAAATTTTGGAACCACTCGACTAATTAAAGTTAACGGTTTGTTATATTTCATTTCGTTGTAGTTCGCCATTGTTCGTTACACTTAAAGCTGGGGCGCACAGAGTGGCATCGGTGTTTATACTACGCCGAAGTATAGGCTATAGCACAGCGAAGGCAAGAAGTTTATAAAAGCGGACCCTGACGCTCTCTAAATGACACTCATATTTTTACCATTAAGCTGTAACAATGTGACGGCATCGCTTACATTTTACTGTTTTCTCTTTTTCTCCTCCGAATTAACCGTTTCCATTCCATTAAATAAACAACTTACTGAAGCTGACTTTCAAAAAGACTTCCATTCATAAAATAGTTTTACATCTAGTACATATACTATGCTCTTTTTTTTTAAAACTTTACTTTACTTTATTTTACTTTTATTCATATCGGGTGAAATTTTTCTGCACGAGGCTTCATTTCACATCGTCGTTTTTTTGTCTCTCGTCTTCAAAACGTCCTAAATTATGTATAATTCCGTTGTAAATCTCGCCCAATAAGGAAATATGTAAAATATCATCTACTATTCTCTTTATAGCGAACATTTTTAACAATAAAATATTAACTTTTACGATTATTCTGCTATCAATGGTCTTAAAAACTTTACGTTCTGTGCTAAAAGCTTAAAGCTAGGTATCTTTGAACTACGTTTGTATGTTGTATCATCGTCTTCGAATATTATACTTAATTTATATGTTGCTAGATATAGGTATCTATATTGCACACGTATATAATCTTTGAATAATTTTATCCTTAGTTCGATAAAATTAAGTAGGTCAGAGATCATTTTTTCATGTAGGTAGTCCAGATAAATGAGAAAAAAATGTACTAAACCCCCCGAAAATTCAATCAAGATTTTTGTTTTCGTGTTATATGTTCGTAATAGTCCACTAAACAACATAATAAAATTGACACCCCCGAAATCCTCCGCAACCCTTAGGGAAAGGGTAAATGCTTGCTGAAAACCAGTTTTTCGTGAATATTTCCTCAAATTAGCCTCAAAATTAAGAAATGGTTATGAACAATCTTGGTCTACGTGCAATTTCCTATCAGAAAGGTTCAGCTTTTTTCAAAAACTTTCACTTCTTGAGTCAAAAATTAATGGTGAAAAACACCAATTTTTCAACAATTCACAGCATTTTTTGAAATAATCGAAACTTTTGGAATATTGTTAGCCGAATATTCGGCTATAGGTTTAGGTTATTCGTTTTGGCGTGCTCTGATCGCGTATATGTCGTCAGCGATTAGGCACGCGTCTATTTTTAGATTTTATTGTTTTTTCGGTCAACCGTTTCCGGCGAGCTGCGTCATTCGCGTAGGCGTAGCTCGGACCAGTTCGGTTGATATTTTTCTTAAGTATAACAGCAGTATGTAAATAATATGTGAATAATACAGTCCACTGAAATGTACGTGTTCGTTTGTTCTTGTCTTGACCGAATTTAAATGCAATTATACCGCGAATTGATCTAACAAATATTTTTTCAAATAAGCCTCAACACGGGAGAATGGTTATGAACAATCATATTCTACGAGTAATTTCCTAGGCATCAGAAAGTTTCGTGTTTTTTTTTCAAAAACACCCTTTCCTTTGTCCAAAATTAAGGGTGAAAACACCTAATTTTTTAATATTTACGGTATATATCGAAATAATCGAAATAATGATACCAGTGAAGAGTAATTTTTTATAAATGGTAGTAGGACATTTCAAAAAGTCATCGCAAAAATTTCAATCGCAATGGTTATAATTTTGAGGGAGGTTATTGAATATTTTTAAGAAATCAAAATTTTTCATTTTTTTTCTCCAGGGACAATATTTTTGGTGAAATTTGCTAATGTGTCCTGGAGGCAATATCTGCTTTTCAAGAAAATTTTCAATACTGAAAACTATTTTGAGAAAAATTTCAGAAAAGTAAATTTTTTAAACATTGAAAAATCTGAGGAAATTTTAGGTTGAAAAAAATTCTGGTATTGGAAATATGTACTTGAGAAAAAAATTAAGAGTTGAGAATAGGTAATTTAAAAAAAAATTGGGAGTTAGAATTTGAAAAAAATTCAAAGTTGAAAGAAATTTGAAAAAGTGAGATTCAACTCGTACCTACCCCGAAAAAATGGGAATCTATTCGCCCATTCTTTCACATGGGTATTTCGTCGGGAAACTCACCTACAGCCCAATTTCTTGAGAAATTATTAACCTTATATTTCATAAAATTTTCTGATTTGTAAAGAATCTTTCTTTTTAAGAAAATTGTCCAAGTTTAGGAAGATTCCTCAATTTTTGGAAAATCGTTCAGGCTGTGGAAAAAGGTTGCTTTACTCTTAGAAAATTATGTGAACTTTTGAATAATTTCCCAATTTTTGCAACGTCATTGCAAGTTATGAAAAAATCATTTAAACTCGAGTACACAATATCTGAAAATTTAAATAACGCTGAATGCACTAATGTATACATTCTTCTAATGAGATATTTTTTATCATGCTGTGAAAAAGTTCTCAAGTCATATTTTTCGATGAAAAGTCACTTGCTGAAATTTCAAAATTACCTCATCGCCCATCAAAAGATGAAAAGATCCATTCAATGAAAAAAAATTACCTAATTTTAATTCCGATCTTGATTCAATATTATTTATTATTTTGATTTTAATATAAAATTTTTTGGACATAGGTAGACATTTTTTTTTGCTTTCATTGAAGGGCCCCAAAGTTTTGGCACACCCCACTCAGAAGGCCCAGTCACGCCTATGTTGATACCTAACACAGGTCGACATAGAAAATGCTGTTTGAAGTTTGAAAGGCGATTTTTATAGTACTTTTTACGCTGATCACAAGAAAAATGGTAAAAAAATTCCATCATCCAAGGATTTTTCACAATTTGAAATTTTTGTTGAACATTTTTTCACACTTTTTGTGATAACTTTTCACACTTGAAATCAATTTTCTGGACAAAAAAAAGGGTTCAACGAAAAAAATGAATAGAATATAAATTGTACCTAGAGCGTGGATTTCGATCAGTTGCTTCTAAAGAGGCTTGACTATCGAGATACTTTAGTTAGAACGTGAAAATTCAACTTTTTTAAAAAAATTGAAAATATCTCAAAAACTAAGCCTTTTAAGAAAAAACCAACTGGACTCTACTGAAAGGAAATTTTACGTCCTACAATTTATGTTCTATTCTTTTCATCGTTCAATCTTCCCTTTGCTCAGAAAAATGACTTCAAGTGTCAAAAGTTATCAAAAAGTGTAAAAAAAATGTTCAACAAAAAATTCAAATCGTGAAAGATCCTCGGGTGATGGAATTTGTTCGCTACTTTTTTTGTGACAAGTGTGAAAAACACTATGAAAATCATCCATTAAACTTCAAACGCATTTCAAAAGTTTAAAATTGTCGACCTGTGTGATTATTTTTTGATTATACCTACAAAACATTTCTTCGCGTCGCGTCGTAAGAATTCAAAAACGATTTCTCAGTCAGATGGGTTGAGGGGAGAGGGGATTCAAAATTTTGAAAATTTTCATGTTTGGTGTCGAAAATGAGGTTTTTTGCATGCTAAATACGATTTTGAGATTGTTTTCTATGAAAAACCAAAAGGAACTTTGGAAAGGCATAGAGAAAACTCATAATTTTGATTTGTTTTCTTGTCGACGTAAAAAAATAAGGACGTAAATGACCCTGACAAATGTGATGGCCTAGACAAGACGGTAAACCAGAAGATATCGAATAATTTTTTTTTTCAAGGTTTCAAATAAATTAATAATGGTGTTGAAAAAAAAGAGTAAGAATGGCCCAATTATAGCAAAAAAAGGTTCAATTTTGGCAATTTCCCTTCTAATCTTGGCTTTTCGAAAAAAACTCGATAAATTCAAAATATATTGTACATCGATGCCAAAAAAAACAAATTCTGAATAAAAATACAAAAATTACCAAAATTTTGATCCCCCCCTCCGAGTCACCAAAAATTTGAACCAAAATTATGCAGATCGAAATTCTGAGTTTTGTCTGTCTTTTCGGCGCTTCTTTTGAAAATATTCACGAAAGTTTCGATTATTTCAAAAAATATTGTAAATGATTGAAAAATATGTTTTTCATCCTTAATGAAGTGAGTATTTTTGGAAAAAAAATTTTGCTGATAGGAAATTGCACGTAGAAAAAGATTGTTCATTATCATTTTTCAATTTTTAAGATTATTTGAGGAGATATTCAACAAAAACCGGTTTTCAGCAAGGATTTACCTCTACCCTTGGGGTTTCAGAGGGTTCTGGTGGGTGTTCATTTTAGTATGTTGTTTAGTGGACCATTACGAACAAAAAACACGAAAAAAATCAGGATTGAATTTTGGGGAGGTTAAATCCTAAAATGACTGGACTATTTTAAAGGTTACTTCAAAAAATTAAAAATTTGTAATTTTTGTTCCTATATTTTGTATTCGAATAAATTTATTCATCTCGCATAGATATTTTAGCCAATACCTACATCACTTCGCAACGCAAACTGATTGGAAACTTATACGTATATGCTTTTCCATTGCGACAAAAAAATGGAAAATGATTAATATTCGATATTATCGTGAAAAATATATCAAACACGTTTGCAATTAAAAATGTAAATTTTACCAAACTCCATCGCCGGCTTCAATTAGCCATCGTGCGTTTCATAATAATGCAAATGAAAACCGGCGAACGCTTATGCTATCGAAATATGCAAAATTCAAGGAGAAATTCGTTTTCAAAATATCAACGAATGGTCAAATTGGTTACACTCATGGGAACACTTCATTCTACGTTCAATACCTCCCAGAAGTAAAGTATCGAGGAAGTGTTCGTGAATTTATATCTAACTTTCCAATAATTAGGCTTTCTGAATTTCACATTCACCGCAATACAAACCTCCTACATAAGACCGTAAAATTAAAACCTTTCACAAACTTGCAGCTTCTATTTATGACTTTAGCGTTAATACGAATAAATTTACCGAATGCCCATTTTCTACGCTGTTTGGACGATTTCGATACCCATGCCTAAGAGTAACATTTACCGCCGACTTGGAAATTACAATAGAACTCGCGATGCGATCCGATGTCGAATTGAGAACATTTTTATGGCTTTTTATTGAAGCTCAGTTGAAGCAAAAGTACCTTCGGTATCTATTCAAATTCAACTTTCGATATAATTTCTTCGTCAAATAGGTAAGTACGTTACTTTATCGGATGAAAAGAATAAAACTCGAGCAAGCCATAGTTTTGAAATAATTTTTTTACAGAAAAAATCGAGCTCTTTGTAAGTACTAAATTCGGTGGTATCGGTTGTCGACAGATGAAAAATTAGTTTTCCAAAAAGAGGCCAAAAAAACACTACCGACCTATTGAAATAGCTAGCACATAATAAATTACTGGGAAATCAAATAATGTACTTATTAAACGAAAGGAAAACCGTACTCGGTCGAGTAGGTATCATAATACATTTCCATAAGATAACATCCTCGAGAAGAGAAAAATATTGCAAATTACTTCATTTTTCTTTTTCAACGCACCGCGTGGCAACTGGCAAGGGAGAAAAAAGTTGAAAAAGTTAAAAAAGTACTTGGAAATTTTCAGCAGGGGCGAAAATCTCATCAGCAAAGCGTTAAATTCTTTTCTGGAAACATACTCTTATTTCGTTAGATATCGTTTCCATTTTTTTCCATTTCTTTTGCACTTTTCACTTTGTGTTTGGCGTAATGCTTTCGAGAAGGAGGGGAATAAAATGAACTGCGGTAAGGTGCTGTATAATTTTATATTACTTTTTTTCTCCTCTTCGGGTTGAAAGAATTTTATTACAAGATAGTGAAATTATATTCGAAATGAAAATCTCGCCTGTTGTAATTATTATCAGATATTGCAAGAAATAGGTAACTGGGTGAATTATTTTTTCATTGTTCAAAAATGAGGAGAGCAGGGCATGGGTGGTTTCAGAATGTGTATTTATGTTTTGTTTGAACCTTATTACAACGAGTTGATGAATATTTTATTTTAATGGCCCTCTAGAAGGAATCCACGTGAAATGTCCGCCTCATGATTGTAACCGGATTTCGATTTTTGGAAAGGGCGTGATGTCCTAAAATCCCCGTCGTCATCGGAATTTCAGCTACGTACCTAATTTTGCATCTTGATTTTTGGCAAATTTCGAAAACTTGAAAATTGGTAGGTATTTTCCATCGATATTTTCCGAAAAATTGTGATTTTTTTAAAAAAGTTTTTTTTCGCTTTCTAAGCGATTTCTGCTTATTTTCTCTACATTTTTGAATTTCTCTAGAAAGTGCCCAAATTTATTGAGATAGCTAGATTCAATTATTAAATTGGTAAAAATTTGGAATAATTGACTGGAGGCTCCAGAATGACTGGAAATGGTCTGAGGGAACAGATAAGTAAATCCACCTAACACTTTTTACTTTGCCTAAACCTAGTTAAAATAAGAAAGACAAAACCTTAATATTTCTGAAAACACTACAACCATTCCAGACTCAAAAATAGAAACACAAAAAGTGGTACTACTTTTTTAAAAAAAAACTCGAACTCCAACACCAAATCTAAACCTCCTCATAATTTCCTCTCTGCGATGCGGGGAATAAAAATCCTGGAAATTATACACACCCAGAATAATAAAATTTCTAAAAAAATAAATTATTTTTTTCCAATTTAATAGCAGTTAAAAATGCATACTCGAGGTGTTCACATGAAAATCGATTCAAAGGTAGATTTTCTCGTGAGACTAGTCGAAATAAAACAAGAGTGCCGAAGTAAATCTTGATTCCTTCTGGAGCAATTCAAAAATATTGAAGAAAGTCGAAATTCTGCTGGAGGCTCCAGAATGACTGAAAACGGTCAGATTTTGGTTCAGAAGGCCAATATTTGGTAGAAACCTAAATTTTATCATTTTATCGAGATATCAACTCTAGGACAGCTTAAATCTTGACAACGGAGATTTTAAGATATGAATTGAAGCCCCATTATTTCAATCGAAGGTGGACACTTTAAGTTACGAGAGGTGGGTGCAAAGCTTGCATTTGCACCGAGCCCGATTTTTTTTTTTCAAATACCTACCCATCAAGAACCTGCAAACGTCTTCAAAAAAAAACTTGCAAAATAACAAGAAATATAAACAGAAAATTTACTTTTTTACTTTTAGGCTAAAATTTTAGTTTTTTCAAAATCTTACCAAAAATTTTCACCCTCGCTTCGCTTGTGCAATGGTGTCTTCCATATTTTCAGAATTTTCATTCGATTTTGACTCAAAAAACGAAACAAATTTTATCCCTTCCTCTCTGTTTCAATATTTCACTAAATAAAATTTTTTCCTATTTTGAATTTGATTACTTATATCAATTTTTTTCAATTTTATATTTTTTAAAATTTCTTTCAATTAAGTATCTAGTCAGTCAGAAAAAAATTCGAAAGCATTGAAGTTGGAATTATTTTAGAAATACAATCTTGGAAAAAATTTGGGGAAATATTTTAAATTAAAAAAATTTGAATTAGAAGAAATTAAAAAAAAAAATGATTTTGAAAAAAAAATCCAAGCCATACAAGTTGAAAAAATTTCCAAAAATATTAAATTAAAAAAAAATACGGTATGAAAAATTTTTAGTTTTAAGAACACAGGTCAGCAATTTTTCAACTTTTTTCTGCTCAATCAACCCTGGTGATTAATGTTTGCTAGTTCCTCGGTTAAATTAAACGAAGTGTTTTTTGAAGCAGTACGCATGCGTAAAAATCTTTGACAAAGGCGAAAATCTGTAAAAATTTATGAATTTTTTTCAGTAATGGAAAATTGAAATGATATTAGTTCCAGTTCCAGTTCCAGTTCTCAAAATTTTTTTAGTTCCAGTTTTCAGTTCCAGTTCCAGTTCCAAATATCTACCAGTTTCAAAATTTCAGTTTTTTAAATTTTGAAGGACAAAAAAATGCAAAATTTTCTGCTAAATTTTAACTTTGTTGAGTTTCCTTTTCGATTCAAAGTACAATTTTCCCCCATTTCAACCTCAAAACAAAACAATTCTAGAAAAAAAGTCATAAGTAATATTTTTCGAAAATCTTGTGACTATTTATAACTCCTGAATTTTTCAACAAAAAATTTGAATACTTACTTAATGTAAGTATATGAAATTGAAATGACGTCTTTAATTGGATGAAATTTTCGAGTTTACAACACAATTCTTTTTTATTCACTTTTCGACGTAAATTTTCAAGGTTTGGGGTTTTTAGTAAAAAATTTTTAATTGAATGTGGTTTGATAAATTTCAACATCAAAATTTTGACCTTTTCAAGTCATATTTTAAATATAAAAATTACAACTGCTGGAACTGCTATAAAACTGAAATTCATTTTAGTTCTAGTTCCAGTTTTTAGTTTTCAGTTCTCATAATTTCAGTTCTAGTTCCAGTTCCAGTTCCAGTTTTTCACTTTTTCAATTTTAGTTCCAGTTTTTTTCAATTTCCAGTTCTTGTTCCAGTTCCAGTTTTTCATCACTGGTTTTTCCGTTTTTTTATAAAACAAAATTTTCATTGTTTGATCGGTTTGAGGGGATAATTGGGATTGGAAATTTGGAACAGGGAAATTAAATAGGTAAGTGAAATTGCGCATATAATACTAAAATATAACATACAATATTGTATTTAAAAATAAGAATTAGTTACGAAATAAAAATCGTAAAAAAACGAATAAAATTTCGGTAAAAAAATTTGCTATCGTTCAGCTCTCCGCGGGCGCGAACCGGATACCCTCCGTCCAGGAAGCGTACGTTTACTACCCACAGCCAACCGGTTTCAATTTCAACCAATCATTTTCTCTTGTATACAAGCTGCTAAAATGCTGAAAACTACCACCCCATAAAATCGTCCTTCCCGGGAGTAAGTTTAGACTCTCGTATGTAAACAAACCTGTAGATTCGCAACCTTGAATTTTCCAAGGTTGGTACAATTGAATTCGGTAGATAACTGATAACGCGTGAAAAATTCGTCTCAAATTTCTGCAAACTCACTTCGAAGCTCAAAGTTTAATCGGAAATCGGTTTCGACGAGAAAAATACCTTCGTTTTTTAATTTTGCAACGTATTTCGCCAATTTCAATTTAGAATTGAATATTCAGTCACCGTGGCGAGTTTGCGATATCGTATGAGCCATCTAATCTGGGCTCAATTTTGGAAGATTTGAGTAAAAACCGTAACAAGATACTCGAAGTTTTTCATTTTGGATGAATTCAACGCACCATTATGAACTACGCGTACTGCAGATTGTGCATGTCCGAGGATAACCTCTTCCTTATCAAAAAATCGATTCGAAAATTTATCGAAGCCGAATATAAAATTGAAGTAAGTACATCTTCGTTTATCGTTAATGATTCACGTCTCTTCTGAGTATCGCTAAATGTATTCATTCTGTACAGATAAACGACGAGAACAGATTGTCCAATGAAATATGCGCCACGTGCAAAACAGCTGTAAAAAAAATAATCAAATTGAAAGCTGAAGCAGAAAAGTTCTTTAACGATGTGATACATGTTCAAAATCTTCTGAAGAAAATACTTAAACAAAAAGATGTAAGTAATTGCTGTAATATACTTTCTATGCAAAATGTTGTGGTTTTCTAATAACCCATTCGTGATCCTTTTTATAGACACCTAATGCAACCAGAACCATCGTCGAAGAAGCTTCCACTCAGGTCGATTCAACCGATGATCCCGTTACAATAGTTTCAACTGATGATTCTCCTATGATAGATTTAACGGTGAGTTTTTCGTGTGATTATTTTATTTAAAATGAACGTTACGATATGAATATTGAATGAAATATTTTGCGATTTTTAGTTGAGTTCATGCGATGATGCGAGTTCAGAGGCAGTCAAATCGATCGATAAAATGACACCGTATAAGGAGATTAATTTTTGCAATATTTGCAAAAGAAAAAGTCTCAACGCCGATAAATTTCAAAAACATTTGCTTTCCGCAACTCATAAATATAAAGAGTTCGTGGTAAAGAAGACACGCGACGGTGATTTCTTTCTAAAGTATGCGCTGGGATACACGTGCCCATGTTGCACGGAGATTTTCACTAATAAAGTTTATTTAGTGGCACATGTTAGATTTGATCACAAAGTGCCCATGAATCAGAATAAATTAAGGCCCGATACGGTCGTACGGAAGAACAACAATAAAGACGACAAGGATGTGAAGAAAAACATCGAAGAATTACTTCACTGTAAAGTTAAAAATGAACCAGACATCCAAGATAAAGCAGCCGTACAAGTCTCTTCAGCGAAGAAACGTAAAAGCGAAGCTGAAACTCCCCGACGTAAGAAAATCAAAACTCCGGAAGACATCGTATTTACCAAACGTGAGGAAAAAAATTTAATCAAACCTGAAGATGATTCGAAACCACCAATTCCGAAAACGCAAGAAGAACCACTTGCGAACCATAAATCATCGGTTACGTCGACCGTCAATAACTATACGCGTGACGAAAATATTCAGCGGACTGGTGGACGATGGAGAAATGATGATCGTACTGTAGAACATTATTCGTCTCGACCTACAACAACCTCATCTTCGTCGAAAGTTTTAAAAATCGCCACGGTAAACAGAAGTAACGAAGGTATTCAGCCGAACAGGGGACGATGGAGAAATAATGATCGCCCTGCAGAACATGCAACTTCGTCAACATTTGTAATCGCCACAGAAACCAGATATTCTCAACGAAATTGGGGAAATCGTCACTCATATCCCTCCGGACAAACGACAAGAATCTGCGGAACGAGTCAAATCCAGAGGTCATCGCAACAACAGTTCAAGAATCATCGCCTCGATCAAAACACGTATTCAACGGAAGTCAACTCAAAGAGGTCAAACGATTATAATGTGAATCGATTCAGTACATGGTATCGTACTAATTCTGGACCACAACGTACATTTTGGGACTGCCCGAAGAAACGAAACACCTATTCCGATCGTCGGCAGTGAGTTTTTGTTCATTATTTTACTACAGTAACGTTTACATCGAAGTAATTGTACGTTTTCATTTCGAATGCATGATTATTCCTTGATGCTACGATACGTCGAGATGAATTTCATTATGTTTTACGAGTTGATTATGTTTAGATTTTTGAGCCAAGAAACGATGAAATTCTTCAATTTGCAGTCGAATAGATCATGTGATCTGTTTTCATTTTGAGATATTCGAATGCTTTTTTTTTCGGTTTGAACATTTTGTTTTGTTATAAATAATTTTTAGTAATAGTATGTAACGTTCGTTTTGTTATTAGTTACCTATTTTTGAAGAAGCGTAGGTACCTAATTTTTTATTTTTTATATTTTTTTAGATTCGCATTCATTGTTTTCCAACAGTAGTTATAGGTAATCATCAGTTTTGGTAAATTTTAAGCTCACGTCAGTAAATAATATTCTTCGATAAATGTTCACAAATGAGCAAACATTTTTATAACATGGATTTTCAAGTTTTTCTCTATCCATGACGTTTTAATAAATTTGTTTGCATTTTTATTTTTCAATTTTTTCATTTTTTTCTTCAATTGTTTTCTTTTTTTCAGATTTTTTAATTGATAAAATCGGTTCACTCAATCCCCTCCTCTTCGAAGAAAAATTGCTTCTCAAGAGGACACCTTCGCTGCACCTCTATAACTCCGAAATTTTTGAAATGCAGTAATAATTACGTACACACAAATAATTTCAAAAGATCATTTAAAAGTTAAAAATATTAGTAACATTTCAGTCATGACCAGCGCATACAGTAAACAGATTCTGAAAAGTAAACTTGAACAAGATTTTTTTCGGACTGGCCATCGATTAAAAATTGAAAGTTTTCTGGTTGGATACAGAGGGACGAAAAATTCAGTTGTCTGGTTTTTGTTCCAATTCAATTTCTTTCTCTTAGCCACTCTTCGAATTAGATGGGGAAAAAATGAAAGAGAAAAAACTGGCTCTTTCGTATGTAAGTAGATAATATGTAATTCTCTGAATATAATTTTTGTTGTGTAACTCTTCAAACATCCCATGTTCAAAAATAAATATTTAAATAAATTAAGTACATGTAATCGATTTTCTAGAACGAAAACTCGTAATTGGTTTTTCAAAACAGTGATTTCCAAGTCCAATTGGTAGTGGTCGTTTTTCAAATTAATCAAGTTCAAAAAAATTCTGATTTACAGTCCCAAATATTTTTTTTATGGGTCAATTTAGAAAAATATCCTTTTCCCACTGTTATTTATGAAATTGAGAACCCAACATTTTAGAAATTATTCTGTAAATTTTAGTCAATGCAATTTATATACATATGAGTACTTTATTTGAGTGCCAAATTTTGAAAAATTGAACCTCTCTTCCATTTCTCGTGTAAATGGTCGATAAAAATTATTCCTGACTGCATTATCATTACCTAGGGTTTTAAAAATAATTAAGTAAAAAATTGTAAAAATTTTCAAACATTGGGGTTCATTTTGTCCTCCAAAAAAATATTTTCAGCGAACCAGTGCTCGATTCAAGTTTAGAGTATCACTCTAAACTTTTGGACCACGAAGTATGGGTTGGTCGTCAATCCAAAATCAACCCAGATGAACACTCTTTTTAAAGAGATTAGTTAGCAGAATTGAGCAGATTTTTTATAGGTACGATGGTGATGGGAAAGACTTCCACCCAGTAATTAAGCAATACATATTTTAACTCTATGTATAGGTACTTACTTGTTTACTTACCTTCTGAGAGGTGCATTTCGCCAGCCCCCCCACCACCACCGATTGAGTGGGGAGGGGGTCATTCGTTTGTGCTTCGTTTGTGCTTGTTTGTGCTTCAAGTCCGGTCGTTTGTGCTTCACCCCTTCCAAAGTTATGAGGAAAAGTTTGTGGGGGGGCTGGAGAAACGTCAGCCCCCCCACCACGGCCGATCGGGTTGAAAATGGTATCATTCGTTTGTGCTTCGTTTGTGCTTGTTTGTGCTTCACCCCTTCCAGAGATATGGTGGGTAGTTTGTGGGGGGGCTGGAGAAATGGTTTTGGGAAAAGGGCGTTAGAAATGGAATTTTTGAGAAAAAAGTGCATGGAATCGTTAGCATTTCGTTTGTGCTTGTTTGTGCTTCAATCAAAAAAAGGTGTAATCTTCTTCCCCTTCAAGTTAGGGGGTCTTCATAACGGGGTAAATTCCCCTGATAATCATTGAATAGACCACACTTGATATTATTTAGCAATGGTTTTCCGAAAAAACAGGTGATTTTATCACGGTCAGTCTATTTTTATACGTACGTATCTGTGTCACTGGGAGTAGGAAATGTTCGAATGTTTCCACGTGAAGAATTACAAGGTTTACACGTTTTTAATTGTCATTAAATCAAAGATCCGAAATAAATCTCGTAACGAAAGTATAGAACGCGATTGGCTTATTTTGAGAGCTGAGAAAGAAGGGAGCTTCGAAACAATTTTCAAACCAAATTCTCACTCTCAGCAAATCTTACGGGGGAAAAAAATTCGAAAATCGTCAAATCGACGTGAAAATGGAAATTTGTACATTGCAAAGTTGCATTCGAAAAATATGCTAGTGCGAATTCAACGACACTTCATTTTTCAGTTTTGGAAACAGAACTTGTGATCAAGTACCCCGAACTGACTCTCCAAAATGCATCTCAAACTTGCATTTGTGGAATTTATATAAGTTGATAAAAAATTTCAAGTTTACCGAAGTTTATAACTTTGGTAAATTTTCTCTGTTTAGATTTATTTTTCTTAGCAAATATGCTATTTTCTAATTGGAGAAAGAGGACATACTGTCCCTTCCCTCTCATTGGGTCCAAACGGTGAACAATTTTCAGAGGATTTCAAAACGTCAAAAATAAGGAAAATAAAAGTCAAAAATTGAATTTTTCAGTATCAATGCAAACTTTAAACGAGCACATCGAGAGAAAATCGGATTGACCAGTCAGATTGTCTTTTTTAGTTTCGTGTGGAGCGTTTCGTTTTTTCCCCCTCAAATCCGTAATTTTCTATATTGTCCGTCTAAAATAGCTTGAGCCAAATTGTGTCAGATTCCTTATTAAGAAGCAAACAAAATTTCGAATTTTTCCCATTTAACTACGGCAATTTTATTTTTGGCTTTTGGATATTCAACGTGAAACAACTTGGCTCAAGCTAACTATTTTAGACGGACAATATTTTTTTTAAGCCGAATTTTCTCGAATTTAAAACTCGAAAACCTCGATTTCTTTTCAATTTGTAAATATATTTTGAAAAAAATTTTCAACGCGTAGAATTTTTTTCTCAAAATTATGTCCAACCCGAATTAATTCCAATTTTGGATTTTTTTTACTTTTTTCCGACTTCGAAATTTTCCCATCTTGAAATTTCCTCGGATATTTGTCAATTTATTATATCTAATTACATTACTACTCGATTTTTTCGCCAAATTACTCAAGTACGACTTGTTGAATATTTTTACAAACGTTGGATTTTTCAAATTGCGAAAGTTTTTCTCAATGTCTTTTTAATCCTCGAACTTTTGTTCCGTTATTGATTTTTTTCTGTTTCTTTTTTCTACATTTGACGTTTTCAAAACTTGAATCAAAGCGTTTGTTTGAAAAACAACCATCATCCATTTTGAAATTTTTACAAATTTTGACCGTAAAAAGAAATTTGCTCAACGAAAAGTTTTAACAACAATAACTTGTATTCTCAAATGTTTAGATGATTCATAAAAATTATTACAATTTTTTCAGGTGAAATCTTTTTCACATAAGCCGAAAGTTTGACAAATTTTATTAAAAAAGCTGAAAGATGAAAAATTTTATAAGCTTGGCCCGAGAAGATGGCTGAAAGTTGTGTAATTTCAACTTCTGCCAGTATTCTTAACTATTAAAGTTTAAATTTTTTAAATAGGTATCTTAAATTCCAAAAGGATAAGGAAAAGGTACTGGAGAAGCCTTGTAATGCAAGTATCTAGGAAATATTTGAAAAAAAAAACAACTTATTTTTGAAAATACAAGTGCGTTTTGTTAGTTCATCTGAGAAAATTTTATGGCACTTGTACACTTTTATACCAAAAATGTTCGAAAACATAAAAACTTTTTTTAAATAAACGGTGATGTACACCGCTTTTCTAGTAACTTCTTACCCGTATTTTGGTAAGAAGTTACTAGAAAAGCGGTGTACATCACCGTTTATTTAAAAAAAGTTTTTATGTTTTCGAACATTTTTGGTATAAAAGTGTACAAGTGCCATAAAATTTTCTCAGATGAACTAACAAAACGCACTTGTATTTTCAAAAATAAGTTGTTTATATGTGACCATGTCCTAAAATGACATATGTGACCAAGTAGGAAATCATTTTAACCCTTCGGCATGAAATATGGCCCATTGAATAGGGGCTAAAAAATACATTTTTGCAGCTAAAAACGTTTGTGACCGTGACCTATCGTGCTCGGTCACGATAAACGTTCGTGACGGTCACCAGTCCAACTCTGATTTTTTTTCACGGCGCGTTGAACTGTCGCAGCAGTATTTTTCGTATACTGATTGCCAGCGCTGTCCCATTCATCCGATAATCCGACCAGCAGGAGAACAGAGCATTGGCCATATCTCCTGGGAGAAAGGGTTCCGCCAAGTGTGCATTATTTGTGCACACTAAATGCCGTTGAGCGAGTAAAGCTTGGCAAATTCTGCTTTTTAATTCTTTTTTACGATCTTCTTTTTTCAGACTAGCTTTGAAAGCGTGGGCTATCTCGTTTCGCTTATTTGCCAATCCAGACAGCAGAGCGCCGAACGTTTTTATAGGCGTTGTTGCTTTCGGCTCATTGTGATCTCTGGGATCTCTGCCGTTTAATACATCATCCAGATGATTTGCCGCCTCTCCAAGTGCTATTACAGTATCCTTCAATTCGTTTGCCTTTTTCTCAACTAAATCTTGATTTCTGTCTTTCTTCAGTCCAGTTATTTGTTTTCTTACCGCTTCAGTTATTCTTTCAGTTATTTTGTTTTCTAGCGTTTGAATTATGTGAGAGAAAACTGCAGGGTTAAATGGAAGCTCAGACGGAATTTCGAACTGAAATTAAATTTAAAAAATCATACAAATAAGTAAAAGGAAACGGTTACATTACATATTATCAAAAGCACACATGTTACCTTCATTGATGATGATTCAGACATGGTACTTTTTTTCGTATCGTATTTACAGATGTAATTATTATAAATTATCCATTGTTTTTGCGGTTTGATAGTTTTTTTGTTGTCTAAAATTTGCCACTTCTCCGTCGTGCTATTGGACACCAACTTTGTCACCGACGGACAGTGTGTCCTCAACTTTTCCACGCTGAGAGATCCATCGTTCTCTAGCGCTAGTTCTTCAAAATAGTCACCGTTGTAAATAAAGACAGTTTCGTTCAAACCTAGATAATCGGTATCTTTTCCTAAAAGTATAACAAACCTATGTTAGTGACAGAACGTTTAAGAGTATTATGTGTTAACTGAAAATACTAATTATGAATTACCTTGTTTAGCACGGGCGGCCAATGGGCTTAGAATCAATAACGTTACAATTACGAAGTACATCGTGTGCTACGTAGGTAATCGAATCAATTTACATTAAACCGCGTAGGTACGTAGGTAGCAACTGTGCTTCGGAATAGCCTGTAGGATCTTTTTAAAGTAAAAGCTGGATCGATTATAATGATAAATGAGCTAATCAATAAATTCCGAGAGAATCGTTAATCGCGCGATTATCTCACTCTGAAACGATATTAGCTTCTAATTTATCAGATATTTGATTAGATATTACAAGCGATTCGCTCAGCTAAGTATTAACCCTTTGATGCCCCCCAAGAAACTGTCGGATGAATCGAAAAAATTTTCATATCGTTGAACTAGATCTGTGGTTTGATACGTGTACTTATAAGCTATAACCATACGTTTTATGTAGGTACTAGGTAGTAGGTACCTATTATGCCTAATATGTATTTTCTACATTTAAGCAGGAGATATTCTGAAAATTTTACAAAAGTGTGATTGTGAAATTTTCAAATTTAAAATTTGTGACCATCGGCATGAAAAACTCGTAAGATTTCTCTCGCCTGAAAATTATAGAATATTTCAAGCAAAAAAATTCCCAACTAAGTATACCAAATAGATAATCCAAGTAAAAAGATGGAGAAATTTTTTAAGCAAATAAATTCTGAACTTTTCGAGTGAAATTTTCTAGCCAAAAATTATAAAATTTCCTGAGTAAAAATAAGTTGAAATTCCTAGCATAGAAACGTAAAAGTTATTTGTGGATGGAAATTTTTTAAAGCAAATTTTCATCTAATTCACTAATTGTTCAAAAAATTATCATTAATTTGGAAGTTTTAGATTTTTTTTTCAATACTTATGTTATTGTTATAATTTTACCATTGACAATTTTATTTACAGTTTTTCATTTCATCACTATTTTTTCAGATTTTATTGAGATTTCTTCAAGATTTATCTCGACAATTTTTTTTATTTCGCAAAGATTATATTATTTTACATGTTTTTAAAAAATTCCCATCGACATGTTTTCCAAAAATGTCTACTGAATTTTTTTTATTAAATTCAATTTTAAATAGAGGTTATACAAATTTTGTAATTTTCCTCTATAAATTCTTCAAAAGTATTAATTAATTTTTATAAATTTTATACTACTGTACTTGTGACCGAATGTTTTTAGATACATTGGAAAAATCTAGACATTTGACTTTCCTCAACCTTCCCCTTAAATTGACAACAAAATTAGGGGTATAGGTGTACGGGGCAGAGGCGTCGTCAAGGGGGGGCCGGGGGGCAGGCCCCCCGGAAAAAGTTCTGGCCCCCGCTTGGCCCCCCCAATTCATGTTGTGTTTATAAATTTACGTTACAGTTACATCAAATAGGGATTTTCAAAGCATTAAAACATGAAAAAACGTCTTTTTAAGGCAATTAAAATCCAATTTTTTCAAAATTTCGCCCTCGCTTCGCTCGGGCACAAACAAAATAACACTTCTTTAATTTAATTAAGACGAAAGTGCGGAAGAATGCTCCCTTTTTACCACCTCCCCATTTTTAGCAGGTGAAAAAAGTCAGTCCCCCTTTTGCACTTCGAAAAAGCAGAAAAATTGTCCAACACATGGCCCCTTTTGTGCCCCCCCCAATTTTCCATTCTGTCGACGCCACTGGTACGGGGGCTAGGGGAGGGCGATTACTTAAAATATGAGGGTACGGTTTGGTTTTTAAACTAAGTTGAAATTTAATTTCAGTACCTTTTGAGGGACCAGGGGTGTGTGCTGAGAGGTCAAAACGAAAAACTGAGTCGAAATTCGGAATAAATACTGTAACAAATTATACGTTGCACAATGGATTTATTTTTTGGAAAATTTTTGGTCTCCTCCTCACCTTAGTGAACCCCTTAAGAGGTGGGAAAAATTTATGTGAATTTTCATACCATTTCAGCAAAATAATTTTGTTGAAAATTGTAAATCAAGGGTTGTGGAGACAAATGGGAAGTCAACTGACAATAATTTAAAATTCTTTCAATTCAAAATTTTATTGAGGTACCTTATTGAAAATTTTTATATGTAGTTTCCATGTGCAAGAATTTTTTACAATTTTCCTTTTGCGAAGAAATCAAAAAATTTTTTCGTGAAGTGTTTCACTTTTCTAGGCTACGAATTTCAACTTATTTTCAGGAAATTTTATAATTTTTTGCTAGAAAAGTTCACTCGAAAAGTTCAGAATTTATTTTAGATTATCTATTTGGTATAGTTGGGAATTTTTTTGCTTGAAATATTTTATAATTTTCAGGCGAGAGAAATCTTACGAGTTTTTCATGCCGATGGTCACAAATTTTAAATTTGAAAATTTCACAGTCACACTTTTGTAAAATTTTCAGAATATCTCCTGCTTAAATGTAGAAAATACATATTAGGCATAATAGGTACCTACTACCTACATAAAACGTATGGTTATAGCTTATAAGTACATACACGTATCAAGTGTGGTCTATTCAATGATTATTCAGGGGAATTTACCCCGTTATGAAGACCCCCTAACTTGAAGGGGAAGAGGATTACACCTTTTTTTGATTGAAGCACAAACAAGCACAAACGAAATGCTAACGATTCCATGTACTTTTTTCTCAAAAATTTCATTTCTAACCCCTTTTCCAAAAACCATTTCTCCAGCCCCCCCACAAACTATCCACCATATCTCTGGAAGGGGTGAAGCACAAACGACCGGATTTGAAGCACAAACAAGCACAAACGAATGACACCATTTTCGACCCGATTGGCCGTGGTGGGGGGCTGCCGTTTCTCCAGCCCCCCCACAAACTTTTCCTCGTAACTTTGGAAGGGGTGAAGCACAAACGACCGGACTTGAAGCACAAACAAGCACAAACGAAGCACAAACGAATGACCCCCCTCCCCACTCAATCGGTGGTGGTGGGGGGGCTGGCGAAATGCACCTCCTTCAGAGCTGAAGAGGAGAAATTATTCTTGTTAATTTTAATCTGAAAAACTTTTGACAAGAAATTTCCAAGTTAGAATTTTATCAATATTTTTTGCAATTTTTTTCAAGTCAAGTTTTTATTAAGTATATTTTTAAAAAAATTTCCTGCATTTTAAAATTTTTTCCAACTCAAAAATCGTTTCCAAAAATAAATTTTTATAAAAATTTTCTCAACTTTGAATTTTTTCAAAATATTCCAAATTTGAACTTTTACCATTTTCTCAAGAATTTTTTCAGCGTTTCAAGTTTTATTTATTTTTCATCTAAATTTTTTCATAATCAAAAATTTTTTCAAAGTAAAAATTTTCCAAGTTTGAACTTCTTTAAACAAATTTTCAAGGTAAAATCTCTAAAAGATTTTTTTCAATTCCAAATTTTTTTTCAAGAAAATGTATGTTTCATTTAATTTTCTTTGACGTTTTTTCAAAAGAAAAAAGGGTGGTCATCGAGTGAGAAAAAATTTTGGAGTTGGAACTCGGAAGATCTTTGAAAAAATATACCGAATTGTTTCGCTGAGAAAATTAATTAGATACCTATTACCTACCTATATTTTTTAAATTAAACTGGTTTCGAGATCAATCGAATCATTTACAATGAACATCTCTCTCATGCTGTTTAAAATACCCTTTCCCCCACCGGTAAGTAGACAAATTTTTCTGCTAATCAGCAAATTTTCTTGAAAATTTGACCATGTCCCATTTTTACCCGTTCAGCCTATCTTTCGAAGAAACACAAAGAAATCGTCTCATCCAAAAAGGATTTCTTTTCAATTTTTCATCTTTTTTAAATTTCAATTTGAAAATTTTTCAATGTATGTACTTAGATCCACGCTCAGGTTTACCCGAATAATGCAGATAGTTTAAAATATGGTCTAAAAAAAGGGGACCCACAAAAAGCTTTGTATCGAGTCCGCATTTCCTCTCCCCGGTCCTGGTTTCCTTGTTAGTTCAAATCGTTCTTAAAATCTTACCATTATCTCTGCATTAGCCAATAAAATAGGTACCTACCTACCTACCGGGTTTTAAAAAATGAATTTAAAAATATGTTCTGAACAAAGATTATACATATTACTTGTAATGAAATCGCTGGCATCTTTTTTTCACTTTTTTCTATTTCCCAGAAGTATAACAACTTGAAAGGAATAATTTTTTTAATGGTAAAATTTCCTTTAAAAAAATAAATTTATTAAGGAAATTCTCATAGAAATTGAAATTAATTGTCTCAATATAGATATTTCATCGAAAAAATGATTACCAATGGCGATTTTATAAATAGTGTTCACATTCATCGTTATTTTTCAAAAATAAGATAAAAAGTTGTGCATGCCCAGGAAAAAAATTGGATCCAATCAGATCTAAAAATGCGCCATTTTTCGTATCCAAGTGGATTCAAGTGGATCCAAATAGATCCAATTTAAGACATTTTTCTCCTTGAATTAAGATAAAATTTGATCCAATTGAATCTTTTTGGATCTAATTGGATCTAATTGGATCTTTTTGCATCTAATTGGATCTAATAGAATCTTTTTGCATCTAATTTTTATAACTCCACTACAAAAAATGTTTTCTCCTTTACAGGGCAAAGAAATGTAATCCAATTAGATCCAAAAAAATCCAATTGGATCCAAATTTTTTAATTTAAAGAGAAAAATGTCTTTAATTGGATTAATTTGGATTTGTTTGTATCTACTTATACTTATCCACTTGGATCCGATTTGATCGCGCCATTTTTCGGATCCAATCAGATCCGGTCGGATCTGACTTTTTTCCCCGGCTGTTTTTTCAAACATTGAGAAAATTTTGGAAAATCACCATCGATAATTCTTTAGATAAAAATATCCATGTTCAGATCGATCATTTCAATGAAAATTTTTTCAAAATTATTATTTTCACACAAAATTTTTGAAATATGGAAAAAGTGATGGTACCTACTCGCCCTTTAAAATGGATGCCTATTAATGATATTTTGGGAGAACAATTTTCAATAAAATTGCTTCAAAAAAATATTTCTTAGAAAATTTTCAAAACTTTTTCAAAAAATATTTTGACCAAATTTTTAAACCACTTTTCTTCAGATTTCCTCGAAAGAATTCCTTCATTATATTTTCTTAATCTTTGCAATTTTTTTTCAGATTTTGAAATTTTTTTAATAGATAGGAAAGTTGAATCTTTACCGAATCCTACATTTTGTTATCTCCATTAAATCATTTCACTTTACGAAGTAGCTACCCCAAAATTTCGAACATACAAAAAAAAGGCATTGCTATTGCCATTGAATGATAAATATTGCACTTACTTATAGGTACCTACACATATATTTCTCTCATTCAAGAGCAAAAACCCTGATCCCAGTTTTTATAAAAATCACGTTGGTAGTACCTGACTAAACAACAATTATTTTGAAATTTAAGTATAATGGAAATGCAGCTAAAAAATTTAATTAAAAAGAACTCGTCTCGATGACAAAACAGCAGCATAAAGTTTTGTATATATGCAGGTGGAAGAAAAGAGCAAACATTTCAGCTAAAGTAGGTACATAATACTACTTCTTACCAGCGTGCGACTGAAGCACACCAGGTTTGAGGTAATTTACTTTACTATTCGCTTTAATTTTAAGTAAATTTTTTGTCGTTTGTACTGAATATGTACGTACATTGGCTCGGAAGTAATTACATGGGTAGCTACTCTTGTCCATTTATTTTTTCAATTAAATATACGTAAACAAACTATTAAACTTTGTAACAACCGAAGAAAAAAATTATACTCGGTGAAAAAAGTAGATAACCTAATCTAGGTTTTCGTATCCGAATTGAACCGAGAGAAGTCTATTTTCATTCAACATTTACAAAAAGCTTTAAAATAAATTCGTTTCTATTTTTTTTCTTGTATTTCGGTTACGTATGGTATCAATTTTATAAAAACTTGGCGAATTCAAACTTTTTTATTAAAAGTTTAAAATATTTCATCTCGTATGAGGGAATAAGGCTTTCGTGTTGATATATTTGAAAACATGTAAGTAAATTTCATAACGTCTAACAATCTTGGCTGATTTATGAAAGCAGTATAATTTTCTACGAATGTAATTTTATACGCCTATAAATAATCAAAAATGTACAAATAATATAAAAGTTTTGATTACACATATATATTTACCTACATATGAAAAAATCATACCTATATCAAACTATAAAATATATTTTATCCCAAAATCTCGAAAAATTTTGATTTATAATTTTTTTTTAAAGTTATCGGGTCATCCAGCTCCGTAGATTCACTGAAATCCAAAAGTTTGAAAAATTCATCTTACCGTGATGTCAACTCCACTCGTAAAATGTTCGGTTCAACGTCGAGTTAATCACGTCGTATTATCGTATTTCACAATCACGTATGCAAATTTCAGCCACGCGGAAAGAAAACGCCCCATTTTCGAGGGAAGCTTAGCAAAGTCTCGAGGGATTTTGGTACAGCGAATGCATTTTTCTGCACTGGTAATGACCAATAACCATCATCAAGTTCTTCAGCGTCACGTCGTTCCACGAATGCAAAGTAGTTTGCAACTGGATAATATAATCTTGTTTTGGGATAAAGTGTCATATGCTAGGTCGAAGAAAGAGGATTTCTTAGGAGAATATATTACGAGTTGAAGCTTCTTTTTTTTTTCGCGGATATGGGTCGAGTTTGTATATTTTTATGACAGCTGAACTAAGCTTATTCCGCGGCGTGAAATACATTTACTGTGTATCTATGTCACAGACTTTGCTTTTTAAGGTTGCCGAGCGTGTTTCAGGGAGCGTATTTGCGTTGCACGTTTCCCAAACAGGATGCATTTTTGATATTCGCGAGATGCTGACGAGGCGATGAGCATCCCCATGTAATTAAATTCCTGTCAGATTCATCTACAGTGTTTCAATCTTCGGGGAAACAATGCGAACGAATTTCGAGCTGTTTAAAAATACTTAGACGTTTTATGTAAAATTTCGAAAATACTGGGAAAATGTTAAACTTTGGCTAGAAAACTTTAAAATGATTAGAAAATTTGCTGGAGGGGTTCAAGAGGAGAATACCACATCGAGATCAATTTTTCAACACAACCATCCAAAAAACAAGAAAATGGGTTAAAAATCTAAAAATCTATTCAAAAATACGTTTAAAGAATTTTTTAAGGAATCTTCGTCTCAGCCATCAGGATATTTTTTTCACAAAAAACGAAACCCCTACACGCAGACCCGCTGAAAGTTCACCATTCTTTTGGGGTACATATCTAATGTAGATTTAAGTACATTTCTAAACATGTGTTAAAAACAAAATTCGGTTTTACGCATCCTGGGTAAGCCACGAAAAAGTACTTTAAAATATGTTCCACCGCCATTCAGGTCACGTGTTACTGTGTTATGTATTTACATTAGAGAGATGCCCTATGAAAAAAAAAGAATTGAGCTTCTTCAGTCTGAGAGCGTTGGTAAGCTTATGGTATTTTTTCGTTAACTCTTATGCATACTGTGCTTAGTTTGGTTGAAGAGTTATTTTGACGATGGTATTAGTAAAGAAAAAAATTTCAACGCGTTTTAACATAAAATTTAGTTTACTCAGAAAAACTTGCAGCTAAACAGTTTAACAACGCGAAGCGTTTTTTTTTTCAACGTGCCGGAGCAATGTGGAAAAAAACTTGTACAGAATACTTACGTATAGTAGCTGAAACTTTTATGGTATTTTAATACCTTCAGGCTTTTCAGTTATTTATCGTTATAATATTTGCTAATGCTATATTTTGACGTTTGTGTGAAACGTTGTATTGCGAATTCTGCTTCTGTACAAAGATGGGTAAAAAATAGACATGTGATGGGTACGTATTTGTACCAGGTACTTACCTATCTGATTCTTGTTCGGTACTTTTCCAAGCGTAAGAATTTGCTTACCTTTATTAATCATCTACTGATTTGAAATTCAATCCTGGAATTAAATTTTCCACTTGAAATATTTTTCGTAGTTTACCCTCGAATTATTATCACGAATGAGAAGCAAAGTAAAGATTTTCCTTTACCTAAGCTGAGAGAAATGTAGAGGGGAAAAAGCCTGAAATGAAGAGAAATCGAAAAATATTATGATTTTTGATAAAATTTTCCTACACAAGTACTTCGTAGAATTCAACCAGAAGTAGAACGCCTGAATTCGAGCAGCACAAAAATATATATGAGTGAAAATGAAATTGGAACATTTTTGAGCTTAAAATTTGATCAATTTTATTTTTGAGATTTTTGAGCCCGATGAAAATTTTTTAGATCTAATCATATCTAATGCTTTAGATATGATTAGATCTCAGAAATGTCCCAATCTAATCATATCTGTTTAGATCTAATTAGATCTAATTAGATGTGAATTTTAATGCAATTTTATAAAATTTAAAATATTGTAGTCTACCAATGTTTCTTGAATTTTCTTGCTTACTTTCCATTGTTTCTTACCTTCTGTCCCTTGATCTTGGTTTAGAGGAGGACGCCACCATGTCGGGTTGAAAATTTAGTATAAAAAGTTATATTTAAGCATGAAGTAAGAAAAATTTTTTTTATCAATTTTAATTAAATTGACAAAATTTTTTGATTTTCTTGTTTGTTACAATTTTATAAAATTTTTGGACACATTTCGCGAATTTTTTTCCCATACCTTGGGGGGCTGGAGCCTAAAAATTCAAAATTTAAGAAAAAAAGGCTAGTAAAACATGGAAAAATCCAAAATTTAGCAATTTTTTGAGTGATATATCGAAATCCATGTTTTCGAGGGCGTAGAATACGAATTCGTCCATATTTTTCCATTAGGAATGAAGGGTTGGGCCGGTAAGTGTTGGGGGGGGAGGGGGGGGGGGTAAAACTTGGAGAATTTTAATTTTTCGAGTGATATATCGAAATCTAGGTTTTCGAGGACGCAGAATACGAATTTGATAATATTTTTCCGTTAGGAATTCAAGAGTTGTGTGTGGGAGGAGTGGGGAGGGGGTGAAACTTGGAAAATTTCAATTTTTCGAGTGATATATCGAAATCTATGTTTTCGGGGGCGTAGAATACGAATTTGACAAAATTTTTCCGTTAGGAATTCATGAATTGGGTGGTGGAGGGGGAGGGGAAGGTGATGAGACTTGGAAAATTTCAATTTTTTGAGTGACATATCGAAATCTATGTTTTTGAGGGTGTAGAATACGAATTTGACAACATTTTTCTGTTAGGAATTCATGGGTTGGGTAGGAGAGGTGTAGGGGTGGAGGTGAAACTTGAAATTTTTTTTTTTTCAATTTTTCGAGTGATATATCGACATCTATGTTTTCGAGGGTGTAGAACACGAATTTAACTACATTTTTCCATTAGGAATTCAAGAATTTGGTGGGGGAGGGGTAAAAAATGGTAGTGAGACTTGCAAAATTTCAATTTTTCGAGTGATATGTCGAAATCTATATTTTCGGAGGTGCAGAATACTAATTTGACAATATTTTTCTCATAGGAATGAAGAGTTGGAGCAGAGAGGGGGTAAGACCTAACAAAATTTGATTTTTGTAATTTTCTCGAGTTATATATCAAAATCAACATTTCCGAATGCCTAAAATACGAATTTGACCATATTTTTCCCTTGGAAATGAAAGGTTGTGATGAAGGGTGGGAAGTAGGACTTGGAAAATTTGAATTTTGCAATTTTTCGAGTGATATATCGAAATCTATATTTTTGATCGAAGGCGTAGGATATGAATTTGGATATATTTTTCTTTTACGAAAGACGGGTCAAGTTGAGTGGTGGTAAGTAGGTAATTCATATTCTTCGCCCTTGAAAATGTAGATTTCAATATATTGCTCGGAAAAATTGCTAAATATAAATTTTTGAAGTCTCTTCATCACCCTTTTACCCCATCCCTACACAGCCCTTCATTCTTAATAGAAAAATATTTCCAAATTTGTATTCCACGCCTTCAAAAATATAGATTTCGATATATCACTTGGAAAAATTGCAAAATTGAAATTTTCCTAGTTTTACCACCAATCCTACCCCATCTCTCAATATTTTGATGTATTTGCATTTTTGATCTCATTGCACAGTAAAATTTCTCGATGACAAATCAGATTTTGTTTTAATCTGATCAAATCTGATTAAATCTGATGACATCAGTCTTTCTTTTTTATACATTTTACAATCCACATCCATAAACACATGAATACATAACATTATATCTAATCATATCTGATGACATCTGATTAAATCTGGTGACATAAGCTCTTCTTTCCATAGCATTTCCCAATCTGCATTCACATGCATATGAATACATAAAATTATATCTAATCATATGTGATCATATCTGGTTACATCTGGTGACATCAGGTCTTCTTTTCGTAGCATTTTACAATTTACATTCACATGCATATGAATACATAAAATTATATCTAATCATATCTGATCACATCTAATTAGATCTGATTACATCCATTCTAATTTAAGCGACGCCAATCTCTATTCCAGGGAAATATCGTCATTCACATATAATTACATTTGAATATATCTGTTCAGATAAAATCACATCTGATCATATCTGATCATATCCGACTAAATTTATCTACTTACCAATTTTGAGATATGATTAGATAAAATTAGATATCATAAGATATGAATAGATCTAAATTTTTTTCATCGGGAGCACAGACAAATTGGGTTAAAATTACACGAGCAGCACAAACATATAAGTGAAAATGTAATTTCAGCATTTTTGAACGATTTTAAGGGGTATGCAATTTTGATAGGTTAAATATCAATTATCTGAAAATACTCATAAATTGACCTGTGCTCAAAATTCTCAAAAATTAAATTGACCAGATTTTGGGCTCAAAAATGTTCAAATCACATTTTTAAATTAATATCTTCGTGTTGCTCGTAAAATTTTAGCCCATTTTGATATGTCAACAAGTCAATTATTTAAAAATACTCACAAATTGGTCTGTGCTCAAAATTTAAAAAAAATACTAAAAACAAATTTAGATCAACATTTTTAAGTTTTTGGTGAACTTTTATCCCAATTTCATAGGTTATACGTCAACTTTTGGAAAATATTTGAAAATTGATGCAATATTGGGCTCAAAACTGCTCAAAACTGCTGAAAAATGCTCAAATCACATTTTCACCAACATATTTGTACTGCTCGTGGAATTTTAACCCGTTTTGATAGGTCGCAACCCATTTATGAGCCCAAAATCTGGTCAATTTAAGTTTTGAGAATTTTGAGCACAGGTCAATTTACGAGTATTTTCAGAAAATTGACATTTGACCTATCAAAATGGGTTAAATTAAGTACGCAGCACAAAAATATAAATGAAAATGTTATTTTTGCATTTTTGGGCGATTTTGATATCAAAATCAGGTTAATTTTAATGTATTTTCTATAAATTGGCATGCGACTTATGAAAATGAAATAGAAAATTTCACCAAATTGCTCAAACAAAATTTAGTCAACATTTCAAAGTTTTTGATGAAATTCTACTCTATTTTCATATGTTACATGTCAAATTTTTAGAAAATAGGTACCTACATTAAAACTAATCTCATTTCGGGCTTAAAATCGCTCAAAAATGCTGAAATGACACTTTCACTTACTTACATCTTTGTGCTGCTCGTGTAATTTTAACCCAATTTTATAGGTTACATATCAATTAAGTATTTGAAAATATTCATAAATTTGTCCGTGCTCAAAAATCTCAAAAATAAAATTGATCAGATTTTGAGCTCAAAAATGTTCAAATTTCATTTTCACACATAAATATTTTTGGCCTGTTCGTGTAATTTTAACCCATTTTGATATGTTACACGTCAATTATTTAAAAATATTCAAAAATAGGCCAATGCTCAAAATTTTCAAAAAACGCTCGGAAAAAATTTTAGTCAACATTTTCAAGTTTTTGGTGAAATTTTATCCCAATTTCATAGGTAATACGTCAATTTTTGGACAATATTTAAAAATTGATCCAATATTGGGCTCAAAAATGCTCAAATTACATTAACACTAATATCTTTGTACAGCTCGTGAAATTTTAACCTATTTTTATAGATCGCAACCCCAGGTTCCGAAATTTTTCCAGTAATTCAGTTTCAACAAAAGGGGGTGAAAATGGTGCGTTTTTTCAACATCAAAAATTCACCACAACCTATTGTGCCGACCATTTTCCATAAACTTTAGCTTAATGTGTATGAAATGGATCCATGTATATGTTGAGGTGGTTTTTTTTGTCTCGCAAAAAATCACGCTCAATGAACAATTCTTGCCAGATGCACTGTACTCTCTCATTCCGAATCAGTGAAAAATCACTGATAAACAGTCAGAATTACAGCATAGGAAAAATCAGTGAAATTCACTGATTTTCAGTGATTTTTCACTGATTATTCAAAGAATTTCACAGATTTTTCAGCGAATTTCATAAATATCACTGAGTTTTTAGTGAATTTTCACTGATTTCCAGTGATTTTCTTTCACTGATTTGTTTTCAGTGAAAAAAATTTCACTGATTTTCTCCTGTTTTGCAATTTTGACTGTTTCTCAATGATTTTCGGTAATTTTCACTGATTTATAATTGAGAGAGTAGACTATATTATTTTTATTGAATTGAAAAAATCTGAAAAACGCAAAACGGTTGCTCACTTTCTGCGAGAAAAATTTCAAAAAATTGAATTAAAAATTCTGGCTATGTAATTCTTTTTTGTAGAAAAATGTCTGAGAGTAATATCTCCATTTTATTGTAGAGCAATATTGGTGTAACATGATACAATTATGCACATCTAATCACCTACCATTTACTCATGACGTGACTAGAATTTTTTATTTGAATTTTAAATACCACCTGCACATGCTCGGACCCCCATTGTTTTGCAGCTCCTTTGTCTTACTCAGATGTGAGAAAAATTTTCTATCTGAGTTAAATTCCAGTTGAACGTGCTCTATTATGTTGTTTTCTTTGTCCATTTTATTGCCCGGACATATGAAACATTTTAATCTGAATTTTCAATCAAATTTGGTTAATTTATCAATTTCAAAAGATGCCGAATCTATTTCTAATGCCGACTGGAACGACTCCGGGGTTCCAAAACCACTGTTAAAACTCAATGAAACAGCAGTGGTACATTAAAAATTACTAAGTATACATATCTAATTATTTATTTCCACGATTTAAGTAGCAAACAAGAAAATATTTTTGAATTAGGCTGTTTAGGCATTATTTTTCGAATTATGGAGGCCAACTATAGCTTTGAGCAACACGATTTCACGTAAGTAGGTATTTTTTATAATTAAGACCAGTTTGAGACTTCAAAAAATTGTCGAATTTTGATTTTTTCAATTACTTACCTAATTTCCAAAATTTTTATTTCCATGCTACCCTAGAATGAAGTTTACGAAAAAATTTGCAAAACGATCCGCTCTTTTTTCTACGAGTACTTTCTGAATTGAAATACGTACATAGCTCACACTTTAGAAATACTGCACTCGAATAAAAATTAAAAACATCTGTTGATTGCTTGAGTAAAAATGTATTTGAATTCTATATAATTGTACGTAATAATAAAATGATATCGTATTGAACTCGACGAATAATAATTTTTACCTACAAAAAAAATACTTCCAATTTGATTCGTTTAAACTTTTTTGGTACCTAAGCAGAAATTTATCCAATTTTCACATGTATTTGAATCAAAATCGTATCTATTTAGGCAAGTTTTGTGAGGGAGAAAAATGAAATATCTGGGAAACAAGTTGAGTTTCAATTTGATGGAATTGAAAGAGCCTCGAAGTATCTATAGATGAAAAATTTTCAAGGGAAGAAGGGAGGAAAAAATTATAAAAAATAACCACGAGTCCCAGTTTCTTGATATTTGCCTATACCTATACTCAATTCTTCAAATAATTGACCCATGCCCAGTTTGAAATTACATAAAAATCTTACATTACACATAAATGTTTACTTGCAGTCACTATTTGATGGATACCCGCTTAGGTCAATAAAAACTGAGCTCATCTTTTTCATACATAAGTTATCAATGTCTTTGACTTATTTCTGCTATTCAATCAAACGGTGTCATCCCATATTCCGTATAGTTGTACATTTCTTTATAAAAAAAATCTACCAAAAAAATGAATAATTTTAGTTTTAGAGCACGTCTTTAGAACACTTGTAAAAAAAATTCACAAACCGTCATTAATTAAATGAGCATGTCCTCTCATATAAGCATGAATCTTGGACTTCGGAGGCAATCGAACAGTAATCCGCATAATGGGTTCTTTACTCGTTGGATCATTTTCCTCGTACTCGTCGGAATATGGGTATGGATCAGTACCAACAGTAACATTCCATTTATATTGCATCCCAGTAAACCAGCCTTTCTGTGTTGTAGCTATATTTGATGAAGAAAAATATTAATAATTAATACAGATTCAAAAGAAGATCAAAAGATTGGAACTCATTAAAATCAAATAGGTAAGCTACAATTTAATTGATACTTATGCTCTAACTTACAATTGAAAATAGGATCGTTTGCTCCTTTTATAAATTCGCTGTATTCAGCCGAGCTCATAAATTCAATTGGAAATGAGAATTGAAGAAATGGTGGCAGTATGGTGGTGATATTTTTACCCGATGATGCTATTGGTTTACAAAATATTCCCATTTTCAACATTCCTCCTGAGAAAATAAATAACTGGAAAATGAAAAAGTATCACAAGATCAACAAAACTGATAGATAAACAAAGCAAATTCTCCCATTTCAAGTTGTCGATGTTAAGTAATCTGACACGCCAAATTGAAAATTTTTCACAGGCTTGTAGAGCATCACTAGTAACTTCCACAGCCGAAATTTCAGCCCCTAAAGTTGACTTGCGGTGGAGTTATGAGGGTTTTAATTTAGAAAAATCACCCAATTGGTAGACTGAAAGAACTACAAAAATCAAAATTTCATTTAGGAGATGAATTTTCTCCGACCATCCCATCTTCAGATGACCTACATATACCACGGGTAGATCTTGGGAGAAAATTCATCTCCTAAATGCCATATGGGGTGAGATATTAAAATATTGTTGTAATTTTTCCGGTGTACCCTTTGGGTGATTTTTCTAAATTCAAACCCACTTTAGGGGCTGAAATTTTGGATATGGAAGTTTCTTGTGATGCTGCACGAGCCTGTGAAAAAAAATTAAAATTTGGCATGTCAGACCTCGGGTAACTCCCTTGTAAGTTGGTGCTTTGGCTCGTGAAGATCTGATCGAAACCTACTGAGAACCTCACATGAATTATCTCCAAAAAATTTAAGTTGAAAGTAATTCTAAAGGCAACTCTTGACTCAAGTATCACACCACCAAAATTTTCGTCGTCAAATTTGATTTTGAGCCACTCAGTGAAGAATTCAAAGTTAAAAATGAAAATTTTAATTTAAATTATTTTCAACGAAAAAATTGATTGTGCTCTTCGGCGCCAGATTTAGGTTTTTGGCGCCCTACGTACAGTAAATTGCCGCCCTTAAGGGCAGTGGGGTCGAAAGGTGGGGTACAGAGGGTACACTGTACCATATCTAAATTCTGGCAGGGTACACCCCCCTCCCCCAATTACACCAGATAGGGATTTTCAAAGTATTAAAACAATGAAAAAAATGTATTTTTTGGGAATTAAACACCCAATTTTTTTAAAACTGAATCAGAATCAGAATTATTTGAACACAACAGGGCAAAAATACTCTTTTTTGCCCCCCCCTCTCTCAAAATCCTTCTGGTATTCCAAGTCTTTGTACTCACTTTTCACTCACCCAAAAAAATCTTCTGACGCCTCTGCTTAAGGGCATAGTTCGCATAACTTTTTGCATATTCTCGCGCCTGCCAATTTACATGACATTTATGGGAGTTTATAAAATATTACTTTACTCGAAATGAGAGTGATGAAATTGGCTCAAATTTGAAATCTACACTTTTCGAGATGATTTCTAAAATCCTGTGCATAGATTTCTCGTTACATCGAATATTTTACAAAAAAAATTTAATAAGAAAAATCGGTGGAAATCCACTGCAAAATAGTAGAGAAATGGAAAGAAACAGGTACAAGTAGTAAAATTTGATAATTTGAACTTGAAATATAAATACATATAAAACGTAAAAATATCAGTTTGGTACAAAAAATTTATTTTGAAAGAATTTTTTTTTTCGCTTTTCTCTCAAAATTTGGCGCCCCTTGAAATGTGGCGCCCTACGCACGTGCGTAGTGTGCTTGTAGGGAAATTCGACGCTGGCTGATGCTTTTGATTTTTTCAGTAAAAAACCCCAACAAAATATGGAAATTTCTCTACCATTAAAATGCCGAAGAGATTGAGGGAGATGAAAACCAACAGATTTTCTTCAATATTGAAATTTGATTAATACTTGATGCAAAGAGTTATTTTCTGTTTCAACACTATCAATACTTTATGATAGGTAATCAAAAAACATACTGTTATGTATTTTGTTAATATTGAAAAAAAAAAGAAATACATTGAATTTTTCGTTGAATTTTTGTGAAAATTTTTTAATTCTAATTTTTGAAGGTTCCAAATAATATTAAATTTTCACTGATCATCTAAACATAGGTAGTACTACTCAAGCGCACCCAGAAATTATTGAAGAGAGGGGCTGAGAATTCGAGAAAAATAGAGGGAATCAAATTTCAATGAAAAAATTAAGTACTTAACCTGTTATTTACGCTGACGTAGTCAGTGTATTTTCAGTGAGCTGATAATACATAAACAGATTTGAGCCAAGAAAAATAGAAAATAGCGAAATTTTTCGGAACCAACAATCAATACTTACCTGCACACTTCAAGTCTGAATTAGTAAAATTTACCTGTTTGAATCAGTGAAATAAATTTACCTGAAAATCAGTGGTTTTTTACTGAACTTTCAGTCAAAATTATTGATTTTTTTGACAAATTGGGAATTGATTGAAAAATTAGTGATTTTTGACTGAAAGATCAGTGAAAAATCATTAATATACAATGAAAATCATTTTACTGATTTTTACAAGCAGAATTTTATTGAAGGCGGATTCCGATTTAGAGAGTTATAAATATTTTTATTTGAAAAATAGAAGGATTAAAATACTGCCTGAGCGAAGCAAGGGCTAGAATCGTTTGAAAACTGTTTGAAGAGCAAAAAATGAACTTTTTTCACATTTTTGTAATAAAAAAAGCTCAATTTCAAACTTACGGGGAAGAGGGGGTTCAAGCCTCTTGAGCCCTCCCTTGGGCACGCTTATGACACATACCTACAGTTAAATTTTAAATGATGTGGCCTTTAAACAAAGGCTATTACTTGGACCAGAGAATCACTTTTGATTAAAATCAAAATCCGCGAAGGAAAATTCACGAGAGTCCCTATCATTTATAATGAAATTTCAACTTACCCAATTTAATAGAAACATCTTGATGAATAATAGGATAATTTATTTGTGAAATTGAAATATCCAAAATTTAGACGTTATTATCAGAAAAATATACGTAATTTTCATGCTCAAAATTTTTTTCAACTTTCGAATTTTACATCGTGATTTTGCAATTGAATTTTAAACTTCTTAATCAGAAACTAATTTATTTTTATCAATGCTACTTTTTTATCGATTAGGTATCATGATTATTGAAAAAATTCTGTACCATGAAGTTCACTTCTCCTTCCTCGTTCATAATATTACCCAAGTGTAAGCTACGGAAGCACTTTATTGTTCCTATTTTTTTGATTTCTCGAAAGTTATACTTACCATTATTTCAACACGATTTATGTACCTAGGAACTTTAAATTACAATCTGCGCGTAAATATTGGCAATATAGTTCGCTGAAAAAATAACTTCGATTCTCAGACGATAATGCTAAATTTAAAACCATAGGTACAAATATGTTATCTGGAAACAAACACAGTCTGACGACGATGCGGTTTAATGTTTCACCCTTTTGATAAAGAAGTTTTACGTAGGTATAGTTGAAAATTGAAGGCGTATGCTGGGAACACGCATCAATCATTTTCCATTATTTACTCACAAACAGGAGTTAAATTTCTGTCCTCTTGCAAACAAAGTGAACGAACAATTCTCTCGGTAGTCGAGTAAATATCCTATTTCACGATGTACGTCTACGTATATAGCTGCAATATACTTACACAATCATTCCTCTAGATTGAAATCAATCGATAATAAATGCTCAATTTGAAAGTCACATTTTATTTTTGATGGAAAATGGAAAGAAAAAAAAATGAAACTCGATAGATTTCATGTTCGTGAGACAGTGGTATGATTCCACTGAGACCAAAATTTCCTTAATATGTAGGTACAGACACCTATAAATAATAAAATTTCCATACCTACCAATATAAAAATAGCTTCATTTATTTATACGTAACGATTTGACGTCGATGTCAAACCCAGTGAACGTTTCGATTACACATAAGACAACCTTTTCCTTATAAACGACGCATCCAATATTTAAAATCAAATTATAAAAATTTTCAAAGCGTTGTGTAATCGATACACTGCGAGCATGTTTTTTTTCCTCTTTTATTATTATTTGTTTCGGTCCGTTTTTCTGTAACTGCACCCTTCATCATATTCATTTCATGCTTCTTATTTCATTCTTTACCGAAGTATTGGAGCGTTAAAAACATGTTCCTTTGAATCATATCTATTCTCTATCTGCCTTTTTATCCGTTCTTCGTTCGTCGAAACAGAATTTTTTGAAAAGTTACGGTTGAGAAAATAATAAAAAAATTAAACTGTTTCAGCATTTCATCCATCTCAGAAGATTGTTTTCATTATTTATTGGATTCACACGAGGCGGGCGACGCGACGCGTCGTATACGTCGCAGACTTTTGGGGTCGACGAATCGGAGGGAAAAGTCGAATTATATTATGATTCCGAAAGGAAATAGTGATATGAGGACGGATGTTATTTTTATAGTTTTTCTGCGCGAGTCGTGAAGTTTATCAGAAGTCGTCGAGGAAACTGATGCCAATCATTTGCCCTACCCACAGAACTTCGTGATCCGGTGAAGATTTAATGTCAGGGTGAAACACATGGGTTGTTTCGCGACTGTTTTAGGTTATCTGTCAAGGGGGAAAAATATACTTTTTATGAAAAAATATTCCATCGAAGCGAGCAAATTACCCGTTGATTAATTTCTTCGGGCAATTTTTAGAAATACGATGATGAAGAGGCATAGGCGTGACTGCGGGGTGTGCCGGGGTGTACCTTGGCACAACTTACTTTCTCAGATTTTTCAATTTTTTTCTCTCTAGGGACAATTTTTTGGTAAAATTTGCTAATATGTGCTGGTGGCAATATCATTTTTTCAATACTAAGAACTACGTTTTGAGAAAAAATTCAGAAAAGTCCATATAAACATGGAAAAATCTGAGAAAGTTTTCAGTTGAAAAAAATTCTGGTGTTGAAAATACGTGAGAAAAAATTGTGAGGTGAAAATAATTTTAAAAAAATGGGAGTTGAAATTTGAAAAACATTCAGAGTTGAAAGAAATTTTTGAGAAAAAGTGGGATTCTTTCACATGGGTACCATATTTCGTCGGGAATAACCTCATCAACAGTTCAATTTCTTGAGAAATTGTTCTTTTTTTGGGAAGCCTTGCAGTTTTTATTAAATGGTGGAAATTTAATAAAATTTTCTAATTTGTAAAGAATCTTTCTTTTTTAGTAAATTGTCCAAGTTTTGGGAGATTCCTCAATTTTTGGAAAATCGTTAAGGCTGTGGAAAAAAGTCGCTCTACTTTCGGAAAATTATGCAAAGTTTTGAATAATTTCCCAGTTTTTGCAAAGTCGTCGTAAGTTATGGAAAAATCATTCAAATTCGATTACAAAATCTCTGAGACTGAGAATTTAAATAGATATGTAATAGTCAGGTCTCAATTGCACAAAAAAAGGCTTCCGCGCGGGATTGCTGTTAAAATTGATTTTATGATTATAATTCTTATTCTAGACACTAAACCAAATAAATTTCGCTTGGATGCTTATTTTTCCACTCCCCCCTTTTCACAGGGTCCACCCCCCAACATTACAAATGCTTGTACCGCCTGATCTATGGGTTGTAATGAAAAAATGTTCAAACAAAAGTTGTTCCTCAACATCTAATGTACATTTTCATTCCTCATCAAAATCAATTTTGGAGCAACTCCTGTCGTCTAAATTTGGAAATGAAATTTTTTTTGAGAAAACTTCAGAATCACGTTTTCTTCATTTTCAACGAAAAGTTTCGGAGATAAGGGAAAATTTGTAACCACCAAAAGTATTCAGAGTTGAATTTCCTTTCCAATGAATTGTTTCACGACCATTTTCCTCAACTTTTCCTGACAGAGTGGACCTCCCCTCTCACCCTTATCTCAAAAGTAGGACTCACCAAAAAAAATTTCGTCAAAATAAATTCCGGTACCGAGTGAAATTGTACACCACATATTGAAGAACAAAAATCGTTAAAGTTTTTTTCTCAAGGGTCCAACTTTCGAAATAAGGGTGAGGGGGAAAGGTCCACTCTGTTAGGGAAAGTTGAGGAAAATGGTCGTGAAACAACTCATTGGAAAGGAAATTTAATTCTGAATACTTTTGGTGGTTACAAATTTTCCCTTATTTCCGAAACTTTTCGTTGAAAATGAAGAAAACGTGATTCTGAAGTTTTCTCAAAAAAAATTTCATTTCCAAATTTGGGTGGCAGGAGTTGCTCCAAAATGGATTTTGATAAAGAATGAAAATGTACATTAGGTGTTGGGGAACAACTTTTGTTTGAACATTTTTTCATTAAGACCCATAGATCAGACGGTACACATGTTTGAAATGTTGTGGTGGTGAACCCTGTGAAGGGGGGGGGGGGATAGGCATCCAAGCGAAATTTATTTGTTTTAGTGTCTAGAATCAGAATCAATCATGAAATCAATTTTAACAGGTATCCCGTGCAGATGTACAATTGAGACCTGACTATAACGCTGAATGCTTTAATTTTAATTCTTCTAATGGGATATTTTTTGTCATGTGAAAAAAGTCATCAAGTTTCCTTTTTCGATGAAAAGTCACTTGCTTAATTTTTATTTTAAGAATTCGCCAAAATTTAAATAATAAACTTCAGAATCTGAAATTTTGCATTTGAGGTCCTTTTATGATGTACTTACTTTCGATTTATTTTTGTTTGGGCTTAAAATTTTACATTTACTTGGAATATTTGAAATTTCTGGAGCTGAAGTTCATTTTTTCTCGAATTTTGGATAATTTTTAAAATTTCAAAATTACCTCATCCCCTTGCAAAAAATGAAAATTTGATCTAATCAACGAAAACAACTGAAATTTGGTGTATTTATCCTATGTTTGATCTCCCGAATTGACTGGGAGCGGTTTCAAGACTTTTTGAGCCTCCAGAAAATTTTGGAATTTGTCGATTTTTTGTTATTGTGGGTAATGTTGACGAGTTGTTAAAATGCAAAGTCCTCTCTAATATGCCGACTCGACAAATTAACGAATTGAATTTTTCCCATCGTCATTATCTGCATATTTTTGATGAATAAAAGGACGGTGTAAGTCAAACGATTTGGAAATTTTTGATCAAATAGTTTCATTAATTTTGTTCTAATATTAATATTCATTCAATGAAAAAAAAAATTAATTTGAATTCTGATTTTGATTCGGTGATATTATTTTTATTCTAATATGAAATTTTTTGGGCGTAAATTTTTTTTGATTTCATTGGAGGGCCCAAAGTTTTGGCACACCCTACTCAGATGGTCCAGTCACGCCGCTCACGCCTATAAGAGGAGGAAAACTATTATCGAAAATTGACCTCTGGAATCGTTGAAATTGATCCAAAAATCGTATCGTGAATATTTATTAATTATTTCACGAAAATAACCCACGTACGTAGGCATATAAGAATCTATCTATGTAAAAATTGTATCGGAATAATTTTTAGAAAATATAATAAATTGGTTGCCCATCTTTTGCGATAACCTTACGAGCGAGACGACGCCTTCGCCTTAAACAGGCGTTAACGTGGTCAAAAGATGAAATTGTTGCTAGAAACTTTTGCCAACTTTGAACTTTCTTAACATTTCTGCGTTTGTTTCCTGTTTTGTATATAGACGGGCAAATCTATTCAGATATATCAAAAACGCCATCCGAAATATTCTTTTTGTTCGCTTTTAATAGCGTAAACTTTTCTCGCCAAATATTCATTTTGATGTTTATTTATTTCGAAAAGAAAATAAGGGAAAAAAACTTTTCCAAAGATTTCTCTTTCTTTAAGAAACAGAGCTAATCTTTTTCTGTCCGTTGTCATTTTATACGTCGACTCGAAATGGAATTTGATTACTGTATGATTAACTTAAAATGCGAAAATGGCCCCATAGGCCTAATACATTACGTATTTGTGCCTCATTGCTAAATTAACCAATGCACGTTCGAATGATCCCATTGAACAAATCTTGTGCTACAATTTATACGAAGGTAATTTAGATATCAAGTAGGTATGTAGATATAGGTCTGTAATCGTACCGGAGAAACGATTAGGATGAAGCAGTCCTACATTTAGCAAAGGTTATATACGAATATGTTGGCAATGGTTTTGTATCGACTCATATATGTAAGATTGGCAAACGGCGAATGCTGTCAATAAAACTAAATCCGACGAAGCCAATCAATCGCCAGCTTAATGTAGTTTTAATGTAAACGCCAATTGGAAATTGAGCAATATCAACCCAGCAGAAGAAAGTAAAAAGACAGATAAGTAGTAGGTAAACATTAGTTATTGTTAAGGTTTTTCCTTCGTTGGCACCGATCCAAAAACTCTGAACTACTTTATAGACAACATTTTTCACATTCTGGACATGCGGATTTCATCGAGGTCTCAATAAAATATTTTTACCGATGCCATTCGCCATTCGTCGGTCGATTGTAATTTGCGATTATTGAGTGACCGAGTTTTTGTCGAGTTAACTCTGCGATGTGAGTAGCAGCAGTGCTTAATGATGGCATTGATAATTATGTAGCCTATGCACTAGAAGAATATAACTTGAAATAGGTAGGGAGGATCTTTTTTTTATTTTTTTTTTCGGCAATTATTGAGAAAAGGGGTAGCAAAAAAGTTATGCCTAAATCACAAAACAACCGTATGAAAATTTCAATCCTATACCTCTCCCAAATTTCTCTCAAACCTAACTATTCATGTTCCAAAAAAATTAATTTGCTAGAATTAATATTAAAAAAAAGATACCTACTCGTATATAAAATTTTAATCACCTGTTTTCTGTTTTAAATTTTAGAGCACAGATACTGTTAGGATAGGTGAGATGCTGGGTGGACCAGAGGCAATGACTTACTGCCAAATAACCATACCTTAAATAGCCAAATACCGAAATCACGAACACTCAGTATAGACGAGATCACAATATATTTTTTCACCACACAGTACAATAAAGGTACAGAGAGCAACGTATATACGCGATGTTATCGCGGCTAGCTCACTGGCAGAAGTGAAGACGCGGCTCGGACTGTGTCCAGGCCAGAGCACCTCGTACGTGCCTCCGGAGATATTCCAAGAGCAGCAACGTCGAGTACACGAGGCAAACTGCTGACTTAACACTCCCTTCCGACGGATGGTACGGAGAGTGCGAACTCTGGATACAGTCTTTTAGTCTTTTAGTCTCCTCGTAATATTTAAGTAAATTGATACATCTCAAATACATATTACAATTGTATCAATAAATAAATGCAAATTTATACATCTTATCGAAGTACGAGGAACAAGTACGACTAAAACTAGTATCACTATTTTCGATACATGAGCGGTTCAACATACAAATATGAAACGAATGAAATGCGGGAAGTCCGCCGGCACATCATGTCGCCTTTAAAATTGTCAAACACCTCTTTGAAAATAATTGAAACACCTCTTTCTGTTTCAAATTAATGACCTTTTAATGGTCAATAATGAGAATGGAATCCTCTTCCATTTCTACATCTGAGACCACAGTTACTTTTGGGATCTCATTAAATTTGACAGTTTTTGCCAAATTTTCAACAGAATTTGTCAAGTTTTCTGTTTCAAAATCTTTTGCCCACTCCTCTGGCTCAACATTACCATGTTGATAAATGATTTCAGCTGCGCGATGGCCATCCCAGCCTACCGCATGAAATCGATTCTCCATTTCTGATTCAGATTCATCAGAAATGTTCTCATCACTAGCCAAGTCACCCACTTTTGAGCGACTTTGTGCCCTTCTCCTCCGGGCTTCACGAAGTTTTATTCGTTTCCGTTCCTCCTCCGGTAACGACTCAAACCATAAGGAGTATTGGACAGCTATAATGCTATCTTCAACTTGTATCCCTGCTCTTTCTGATACATCAGTGAGAAGGGTGAACACCTCTCGACAAAGTTCAGTATTACGTACAGCTGAAACAACACATATCCAATATATACATATTGTTTGTGTGTTAATCTCCTATAAAGCTAATAGCTGTATGGTTCAAAAATTTAATTATGGTCGCTCCCTTCGATTTGTAACACATCCATAATCTTCTCACAAAGACGAAGAAAAGGCTCACGTGTCAGTGCTTTTGTGAGAATATCAGCATCCTGCTCCTCACTCTTAACCCAATGGATATTCGCCTTACCCTGGATTACATAATCGAGTATATAATGTAACTTTATGTTAGCCACGTGCCTTAGAGAAGGAACACCTGGCTTCTCAGCACATTTCAACGATGCTGTATTATCACCGAAAATCGTGAAGGGTTCTAAATTTCGACCAATCATCCGAATTACAGATGCATTTATTGCTACACTCTCAACTAGTGAAGAGTTCATAGCTACATATTCCGCCTCACATGTCGAATTTGAGACTATGCCTTGACGTTTACTTGACCAGAAGACCAAGTCACCAAATAAACGTATCAAAACACCTGAGGTTAACTTTTTAGTGTCATCACAATCACCAAAACTTGCATCAGAATACGCCACTATTCTGTTTGAAAGACCGCGATAGACTAATCCATAGTCTAGTGTGCCTTTAATATAGCGCAAGACTCTTTTCACCTCTTCCCAATCATCAGACTTAGGATCAACTTGCCTACGACTTAAAGAATGCACTGCAAAGACCAAATCAGGCCTAGTGCCATTAGCTAAATACAATAAGCTACCAATTGCCTCTCTATAAGGAAATTTTTCACCTCCTTTTGTCCTATTAGAAGCAGTTGTTAAACGTCTTCTCTCTTTACGGTTTAATTTCACCTCAAGATCATGTGATTTATCACAGAGACGCCTCTCAGAATCACGTAACTTTCTCCAAGTTGCCTTTGGGAGCATTGGAGTATCAAAAGTTTTGGCACCACTCATGTTGAATCTTTCCAACAGAGCAAGACAGAAGTCACGTTGATGTATCGTGAGCGTTCCAGTCTTCCAACAACGAGCAATATTTAAACCAATAAACTTTGTAGGTTCACCAAGATCTGAGATTTTAAACACTGAGAGTAATTCCTCAATAATTCTCCTCAGTACACCTTCATTTGTACCAGCAATGAGAATATCATCAACGTACAAAATGAGAAATATTACAACATCTTTATTCCTTAACCAGAATATGCATGGGTCATTAATATCTGCCTCAAAACCCAACAATTTAATCACCTCATTAAATTTCTTGTTCCAACACTTAGGACTCTGTTTAAGCCCATAAATGGATTTGAACAAACGCAACACCTTACGTTTTCTAGTCTCCTGATCTGCAGTAAAGCAATCAGGAATTTCCATATAAGTTTCCTCAAATAACTCACCATTTAAGAAGGCAGTTTTAACATCAAGATGAAAGCAGAACAATTTAAATTTGTTAACTACTGACAATCCGACGCGAATTGAAGTAATACGAGCAACAGGGGAGTAGATTTGAGAGATAGAAAAGTTTCTGGGGTCTAGAAAACCCCTTGCAACTAACCTTGCTTTATAGCGGACTCTACCACCTGAGTCAATCTTCTTTTTGAAGACATACACCGAATCTACTATGATATGCCGTTTTTGTTTCGTATCAACAGGACGATCAACTAATGCCCAGACCTCGTTATCAGACATTGACTGCAACTCCTCTTTAATTGCCTCAAGCCATTTGGACCACTCCTCTGACTCCATTGCCATTTTTAAAGTGACCGGATCTGCGATCATATTGGCAATTAATGCAAAGGCCTCCAAATCATCTATTGGTTCGGTGAGATTATAATAATCTAACACTCTCTTAAGTTGAGCCTCAAAATAAGCCTTTATATTCCAGGGATCTACTGGATCAGCATTATTCTCTTTTACATCAAGCTCAAATGCCTCAGTAGCTGTGTAGGCATTATGAAGGTCTATGACCTCACCTAAGGAATCATTATTCTTTGACACCTCTAAGGTTTCAAAAAGCATAGTCATGTTGTCGAGCGGGTCATTATTGTCGATTTCAGAAACTGGGATTTCTCCCTTCTGTTCTGACACCTGTTTCACCTCAGATACCTCTTGTACCTGTATAGGGTACTTACGTGGTCTACCTCTACCCCTTTTAACAGTTGTCGTTTCATTTAACACCACATTGGCTTTTATTTCACCAGACTTCTCATTTGAGCCATCTAAGTTCACCTCAACTTTATCGATACTGTGGCCATTTTCATCTTTGCGGTACACCTCCTCAAAATCTTTCAACCAATCACTTTCTTTAATGACATTATCGTCAGGAGGAAGGTTTTTAAGGTCTTTATACACTCGATCTTCATAGATACGAGCATGGCGCGTAATGATAATTTTTTCAGTCTCAGGCAAAAGGATTTTATAACCTGACGCCGTAAAATTCACCACAACACCTATGACAGATTTTCCATCAGCTTTCGGACGTTTATCACCTAGCCTGTAGATATATGCTATGCTACCAAATCTCCTCAACTCCTCTAATCGTGGGTTTGCATCAGGAAACACCAACGAAAAAGGTCTTTGATACTCAATTCCTGAGTGCGGAGTTCGATTATATAAACGAACTGCTGTAGTCAAAGCTACATCCCAGAAATGTTTGGGAATGCCTGAATCAATAAGCAACGATCTTGTACGTCCCATAACCGTCTGATTAAACCTTTCAGCCGTCCCATTATGTTGGGGAGTATGGGGTTCAGTCGGTTCATGTTCAATTCCCTTCTCCACAAGGAAGTCTTGAAATGCCATACTAGTATATTCACCTCCATTATCTGACCTGAACGCCCTAACTCTGGCTGCACCTCTAGTAAAAATATCAATGCGAGCTAGAAAATTTCTAAAGCTCTCTAAAGCATCAGATTTTCTCAACATTGTATAGGCTATCGCAAAGCGTGTAGCATCGTCAATAAAGGTTATTACCCAACGATGATGCTTACGCAGCGTAACAGGCAAAATTGGGCCCATAACGTCCGAATGAATTCTATCAAAAGGAATCTTTGATCTCCTCCTTACCTCTTTGAAAGGTAATCTCCTCATATTTGCAATATTGCACACGTGACACGCACGAATAATCAAAGGGTTTAGTTTTACATTTCGTAAACACATTAATCGATTTCTCCTCTTTAGTATCATCATATTCTTATAAGACATATGACCAAGTCGGTAATGCCAAAGCAAACCATTATTTTCAACTAACTTTACTGTCTCCTCTGTTGCCTCTTTAGGTTCAATATTTGAACTCTCATTTGGGTTTAGCTCAACTGTATATTCAGACTCCTCCAATGCATTGTGAATATCATCGATACTTTCACGCATTGTATTTGACAAAATCGGCCTCATGGGCTGACTGTCTGTTGGCATACCCTGAATTATGACTTTCACCCCGTCATACCCGGATTCATCGTCAATACGTGCACGTTTATTTACCTCACTTTGTGAGTCACCTGACCTTTTGCCTGCTGACACACTTCTAGTTGTCACAGCAAAGGCATGTTCCGGATTACCAGTCACAAGAAAGAAACGCCAGAATGGCTTTGTGTATTCCCCTCTTAACACAACAATGTTCGAACTAGGTTCAAAAATTATCACCTCTTGATTCGTTAACAGCACATTATACCCCAACTCTGTATATTTACGCAACGAGAGTAGGTTTTCAGAAATATTAGGTACAGTAAGTACGTCTTCGAGAATCACCTCATTCCCACAAAGTGCACTAATGCCATTAAATCCTCCTCTTTCAACAGCCTCTAAATTTGAGCTTGGATCGTCATTTACCCCTTCTACTACTCTTACACAGGGCCGACTAAAAGATAGAGAGCGACTAGATTTGACCATATGTGTACTAGCACCTGAGTCTGCTATAAAAACTATCAAGTCGGGGTCAAAAGACCACTCACCTGTTTTCTCCTCTGAAATGCGCACCATCAATGCTTTGATAGTCGCCTCGATCTCCTCATCGCCACGGAGATGGATCTCCTCATCCAAAACTCCTGCTTTAGATTGCCAATATTCACGAAGCTTTGACATTTGGCGCAAAATTGCCTCACAAATGAACTTAGTATTACTTTGATCATTGGAGCTATTAATTTCTGTATCATCAACCTCCATTGTTGGAGTAGGGGCCGCTTCGCACCTCTCTGGGACAAGATCCGTATTACTTGGTTGTGAATTCTCAGTGAGCGATATACTATCAATGGGTTCTACTGGCACCGACGCAAAAGGAATCGTCATTGGTGGTAGCCCTGGTGGTAGTGGTAGAGCAAGACAGACCTCAGAGTGATTATCCTGCTGAGCAGGTTTTGCAATCTTTTTTGATTTGCTAGTACGCCAAGCAATAAGCTTTGGTTTCTTCACATCTGATAACACCTTGAGATTCGCTTTAGCACTCACAGTACTTTTACTGGCATGAGATTTCACTTTAATCGGTTGCCTAAGTTTGGCAGTTTCCGAAAGCACCTCCTTTAAACGATTAGTCTGTTGACTAACTAACACTTCTAGTTCACAAATTTCCGACGATAAATGATCAATTTGATCTGTTAACTCCTCTCTTAATTTCTCAGCCTGTGTACGTGTAGTACGCGCAATCTCTAGTCGATAAGTGTACGACTTCAAAGCTGACCTCATTACTTCGACAGAAGCAAGAGTAGCTAACTCAACTCTACCAATACTGCCACTTGCCACCTCGCAAGATGTATTCAGCTCATTGACAGATTGGGTGACCTGCTGATGAGCAAGTTCTAGTTGTGGAGCAATAACTCCTTTATGTCCACCACCTAGAACAATACACCAAACAAATATGTTACTCATCTCCTCCGTTCTTTGAGTCTTTCGAACTTGAAGGATTGGAAGCTGATCTTCCATCAGTGAAATCACTGTTATTTTTCCTCCAATTCTTAGAGTTGCGTTTAAATGGACGCCTATTTCGACCTTTACTCTTTGAACGATGAGTACTATTTGTGGTCGTATTATATTGTGTGAAATCGGTACCGTAAGACTTACCCCTACTCCTATTTGAGACACCTCCTCTACATAAATTGCTTGGGCAAGCTGTTGCCTTATGCCCCCATTGATGACAGTGATAACATTGCAACTGTCCTCCTCCTGGGCAATCTTGAGCAAAGTGGCTTGGCGACTTGCACAAATAGCACGTACGTTGAAAGTTACGGCTGTGAGCACCACCTCTATTAACGTTAGCGCCTCCCCGACCACGGGAGCGACCACCACGATTAGCAAAACCATGTCGCCGTCCATGTGCAAAGTTGGCCTGTGCCGGTCCGGCTCGATCACGAAACTCGGCCTCCTCCTTTAAAAGATGCTCTTTTAGTTGTAAAATAGTCATATTTTGTTGTAAGCGCACAAAAATATGTATATCGGGGTAAACTTGACGGGTACCGTTCAACACCTGATCAAAAATTTCTGACTGAGTAAATTCCTCACCTATTATTGTCTTATAGCTCTGTACCACTTCATCCACCCTAGTATAGAATGAACTTACAGATTCACCTCTCTGCATGCGTAAGGTATTAAACTTCTTACGTAGGGAGTGACGACTTGCGTTCATCTCCGCTCTCCTCTGACTCCTCAGTTCATTTATAATGTCCCAATAATTAGGGTTATTAACCACTTGGTTTTGATACTTTTCACTTAGTCTTGATAATAGTAGTCTTCTATACTGACTATTCTCCTCTTCGCTCAACTGAGTTTTCTCGGGGTCCCATTTGCGCGCTCTCATGTCGGATTTTAAAAGTTCATACCACGTATCAAACCTAGTTTCATCTTTCAATTTAGATTTATTCTCGTCAGACATAATACCAGTCGTGACTATTACTTGTTGGCTGACCGGCTGTGCCGTCGAAGCCACAGGGGACTCAACACCTTTAGTACCCCTCTCCTCTTGCCACTGAGTCATAAATATGCCAAATAATCTCTTCATTTCATTAACATCCTGCATTGCAGGGACACCATCAAGAACAGACGTATTAGACGTCGTATTAGCATTATTATTGCTATAAACACCACCATTATTTGACTCAACCAACAGAGAAATGGGACCACACGGAGAAATTACACCATTATCATTTCTATTATTGTTTGCATTTAATACCGTATGCGCATCAGTGTTTTCGTGTGGCAACTCCTCATTTCTAACTACATTTGTAGAGTTTGTACTTGAATTTGTCTCTACTGCACGAGTTATACTTGGTAGGTTAGTGACATTTACTGATTTATTTGAGTCAACTAAAGTCGAGGCACCTCCACTCGTACTTTCAACAAAATTATTAGCAGCACTTCGAGCTGAGAGCGATGCAGCATATTCCTCTGCAATCCTCCTAGAGTCATTATTATCCTCTCTGGCTTGATCAAGCACATCCTCAATTTGAGGGGACTCATCAGTATTCTCCACACGTGGAGTTTTAATAACACCTCTTTCACCTCTGTCACTTGTCCGTTTTCTGCCATTCTCCTCGGCATTGGTTCGAGCAAAGCTACGAACACTCGACCCACTCTCCTCAGTTATTAGGTCAGTCGGTAAACTTACATTTCGACTAGGTTTAGAAAATCTAGCACCTCTTCCTCCTCTATTTCCACTCCCTACCCTTGACCTGAACCACCGGTATGGATTACTCACAGTGGTAGCAGGTGCGTGCGATTCAAAAGAGACAGAAGCTGTTGCATTTGCCGACTGAAAAAGGTAAAACGGTACCCCTCAACACTTACGTAATTCTAAATGGGCGCTTAGAGAAAGGCCATATTATTCCATTTAGGAAAATCAACTTACATTTTGGACTTGTTGTCCTTCTTGGGCCTGTTGGTTCTTTAACTCCTCTAATAATCTCCTCGTGTCTGCTATTTGATTAGCAAGATCACGGGTGCCGGGCTGCTGATCGCTCATCTGCAAAATATTTGCTTTTATAAACACCGCTCCGGCAATTTACCATCAGTCAAGCAACATGCGGCGGGTACGAAGCCAAAGAGTAGGAAAAGTAAACTTCGCAATTGAAAGTAAAAAAGTCCGTCACACACTGCAACTAATTTACTTCAATTAGTGTAAGACCCGGTTGCCAGATGCGATACGGAGCGACCATGTGGGCCAGGCAATACACTACCCGCAGGTACATCGGAGTTTTCTGACCAAAAACGCACGTACGTAGCGAAAAAGGCTGATTCGAGGTTTGTTTAAAGGTGGGTTATTTACTGCGACACATGTACGACATACTCAACGGTTGAACGTACATTTTCAGAATATAGACATGAAATGTCATATATCTGCACCCCTCATAAAAAAAATACACCGTTTGGGCTATACTCCTTGTAAAATAGCATAAGGCGATTGTCCAGCTGGTATTTGTTGTTACAATACAAACAACTTCTCTTCAGCTCGCATATGCTCTCCTTGTGTCGCAAAAATCAAATAAATTCAACTCAAATTGGCCAATATTGATAAAAATCAATTGTATTGTCACCACACCGATCATCTACATCTCAACTACTCTGGGGTACATAAATTATGCATTCAAATTGCATCAACTATGACTCTACTGTATAAAAATACAGGGAGGATTGCATGTCAGTGGTGATGAATTGGACAATAAAATTCTTACACCACGACTCAAACAACCTAACGCCCATTATAGCCCAAACAACCTAACTCGAATCATGAAAACTCCTTCACCTACCCATGCATTAGGCGTTTACAGCTTCTATAGGAGGAAATAACCAAACTCCTATCTAATACGTAAGATTTATGCACGCGAGTGGAAATATATATGTGCTACTGAACACCTCTTCATAAAAAAAATTATAAGACACCTCATGTAGCACATTAAACGGACACCATACCAACTCGGCTCTTCTACAACCATGTACATTGCATGGGAGAAGTAAAAATAAATTTTCATTGCATCAGCAAAAATTCTACTGAGCACCATACCAACGCCTGACGTATGGTAACGCGAGATCGCGTATTATGGCGAGTGTATTACAATACAGTCGCGATCTTTTTCATACATGATGTCATCACACTATCTATAGCTTCTTGGAATTCAAGACAGCTAGGTATACCTCGTATACACCTATTTGTAGCAACATTGGTACAAAATAGGTACGAAAACACTGTACGGCATGCAAAAATCCATCCGAAAGCACAGCTTTGGGATGAAAATTAAAAAGCACAAAGCACAAAGCACTTTGGATAACAAGTAGGTATCCATTTTCGCCTCTGGGTTTTTAAGAAAAGCCAGAAAATCCGCGAGATCGTCACCATAGCGCTCTGCCTACCATGTTAGGATAGGTGAGATGCTGGGTGGACCAGAGGCAATGACTTACTGCCAAATAACCATACCTTAAATAGCCAAATACCGAAATCACGAACACTCAGTATAGACGAGATCACAATGTATTATTTCACCACACAGTACAATAAAGGTACAGAGAGCAACGTATACGCGATGTTAACGCGGCTAGCTCACTGGCAGAAGTGAAGACGCGACTCGGACTGTGTCCAGGCCAGAGCACCTCGTACGTGCCTCCGGAGACATTCCAAGAGCAGCAACGTCGAGTACACGAGGCAAACTGCTGACTTAACAGATACTTACCTATTTCATTTTTTTAAAAATTATGTTTTCAAAAAAACCATTTTTTTTAAGAGTAGGAAATAATTTTTTTAATAATGAAAAACAATAAATAGTCACTAAAAGTTCTATATTTTTCAAAAATAAATCGTTTTCTGCAAAAAAATACCTATTCCAAAAATTTGCTTAAAAAAATAATTAAAAATTTTTCACAAAAATATTCCAATACTTGTTTTAAAAAAACAATATTATAAACATTCTTTCAAAATTTTGTTATCTATAACAAATTTGTTTCTTTTGAGACAGGAAATTTTTCCTTGTGTTCGTGGACCTCGGTTTTCTCATTGGTGAGAATTAGAATAGGCTTCTGAATATAGAAGAGTACACAAACGTTTCTGATACCACTTAAATATTTTTTTGAATTTTTGAATTAAAAAAATCAAAAAGAAAACTTTTTTGAAAATATCATGTGAGCCTGCATATAGAAACCACCCTTAGGTGTCAAAAATTGGTTTTTGAGTTGACACTGATTTTGGACTTTCCTGAATGAGTAGAATCAAAGGGGAACCTCGAATCAAAAACCAATTTTTGCCACCTACAGGTGGTTTCTATACCTAGGCTTATGTAGTAGAGATATTGTTACCCGAAAAATCTCCCCCCTCGATCATTTATTTTTTAAAAAAGAAAAAAAAGCAGTGTACTTACTACTTACCTATGTTTTTTTAAAAGAAGGAACGAACGACCGAACAGTGAAAAATCTTCGTTGCGCCGGCTGCTTCGTTGGCTTTTTGAGGAACAAAGTAAACCTATACTTACAGGAAATCTCATGCAGTGTCCCCGGGGATTTTAAAGAAAAGTGGCTTCAGTGGTAGCCCTTTGCTCAAGTACCACACCACCAAAATTTTAGCTGATTAGTTTTGAGTTTAGCTCCCACAATGAGAATTCAAAATTTTGATTTTCACCATGCATTTTAAATGGGCAAACAAAATTTCCGTAAAACCATAAACTGTTATGGCCCATGGATAGAAAATGTGAAGAGGACCAAAAAATGTTATGTACAAATGTTGCCTAATTTAAACATGGAAGGGGATATTCTTGGTCAAAAATGTCATTTTTAGTAATTTTTCCGATTTAAATTTTAAAATATTGAAATTCTTCAAAAAGATTTGAATAGAGCCCCTTCAATATTGAAGATAGGCAAAAGCGTGTGTTTTCGTTTTTCACTCGTGTGTTGTGTAGAAATGGTCAATTTTATTTTAATTTTCATCATTAACCTTGGAAAAATTACTAAAATTGAGATCTTTGATAAAGAGTTGTCCCTTCCATGTTCGAGTTATACAATATGTGTACCCATTGGTCATAATAGTTTATGGTTTTATGAAAAAAAATTGACTATTTAAAATACATGGCAAAAATCGAAATTTTGAATTCTCATTATGGGAGCTAAACTCAAAACTGGCAGCTAAAATTTTGGTGGTGTGGTACTTGAGCCAAGGGCTACCATTGAGACCACCTTTCTTTAAAATTCCCGTGGGACACTTCATGAGGTCCCCTAGTTAAACAAACAAAATTTTTCAAAAATCGTTTTTTCTTAGAACATTGAAAATCCATGGGAAAAAGTTTTTTATGTAAATTTGAAAAATGAAGTATTTAAAGATAGAAAATGTTTGCCAACAAAATCTATATCTAATAAAGTAGCTGGGTACTTATTATTATCATTTGGTCAATATTTTTTCACAATTTTCTTAAATGCCCAAAGATCACGAAATTTAATTCCTTGGAGTTTTTTGGGTTGAAAACGCTATTTTTCGAAAATTTTCTCGTCTTAAAGGAACTAAGCCAAATTCAATTTCGAAGCACTGCCAAAAAATATACGACTTAAGAAATCAAAAAAATAATCATTTAAAAACATTAAAAAATGATTTTGAAAGGAATTTTTAAAGTTCCAGAATCCATTCTTAGAGTTGTTTAGACCTTGAACCTAAAATATTTTTTGATATTTCATGCAAGACAAATTTAACCCTTTGTTTTTTAAACCCCCCTGCGTTCGTTTTTGATGTCATTTTTATTGAAAAAATCTAAAATCCTAGTAATTGAATTTCAGAAGTTTGAAAAACATCCACTTTAACGACCAAAAAATTCAAGTTTTCAAAATTTTTAATAAATTCCTACTCTCTTTAGGTTATTATTATTTTTCATCGAAACGACATCAAAAAACGGAATTTGGAATTGCCCTTTGAAAGATTTTGAATTTAAATCCCTCCAGAAAATCAATTTTTGAGTTCAGGTTCAAATTGACTTTGGAAATAAATTCAGGACTTCAATAAAAAGCTCCATTATACATATAATTTTTCCAATTTTTTTCTTAGGTATAAAATTTTTTGATTACTTTTCCCTCATTTTTACATTAGCGTGTTACTACTTAAATTGACATTCTTCATCCGGGGTGTTGAAATTTTTAAAAAATGCCAGTTCTAACTAAAAAACTTCAAGAAGCCAAATCCCGTAAACCTAAAAGCTCAAATTCTGCTGGTTTGTCTTTGATGTCACTTTCAAGTTGAGTTAAACTCACCTTTTGCCTATAAAGATTTTTCAGGCAAATCAAAAAAGAAAGGGCCAAGTGACAGAGTCAAAGGGATTAAATTTTTACCGAATAATTTTATTATCAGCTTACTTTTTACCCCTCCCTCCTCACCCATTCATTTCTCCAAACGGTATAAGGGCATCAAAATCATACACACTTGGGTCTAGGTATTGTATGCCTCAAAGACAATTCCACAACCTCGATCTCCAAAAGGTAAGTTGGAAGCACAAACGAAAGTAAATTATACACTCAACCGTGACAATTTGCTTGGCCTTTGTGGCGACAATTATACACACGTAGGTATGTAGGTTCAAAAATGAAGATAAATTATGACCTTGCTCCCACGTAGCTGTATTGTAATTCTCGGCTATCTTTATTTTTAAGGGCTGGTGATAAAAGGTTTTGTAGGATTTACGTACCCTTCTATCGAACAGTCTACGTATGCGACGATATATTTACGACTGTGTTTACGAACGGAATAGCAGCCCTTATTTGTATAAAATTTTGCTATTTCATATGGGCAGGCATTTCGAAACAGAGAGCAAACAAAGTTCAAGCGGTCAATTTTTAGTTTACTTTTCTTACGAGGATGAAAATAATGGCAGAATTTTGCATATAAAATGTATGAAATAAATCAAATAGGTCTATATTCTTCGTAACGCTATACCAGGTCGTCAGAATTTCAGAAAAAAACCTATTAAAAGGGTCGGAAGGGCGAATTTTCTGCGTAATACCGTCCTCAAGCAGATTCATTTTTCATTCGGGGAAAATTTTCCGAACCGAAACTCTACGTGGTCAATTTAATCAAAAATTAAAACCCTAAAAAAGTGAAGTACTCAAGTATACCTTCGAATCCAATTGAGAATAGTTTAAATTTCCAGCTTCCACTCAAATTAAATTTCTCTTCGAAAAAAAACGCCTCCGATCATTAAGCCGACCGTATTTATAAACCCCTACAAAAACCCATTTCCAAAGATTTAAAATACAAAGAGGCTGGATTTTGAGCCACCTTGTATAATTATTTAGCATTCAATACGCGTTGAATGTACTTTTCATTTGGTTTCCCATACAAAAACGACAGTTAAGCCTTTTTTTTTCCAGTCCGCACTGTTTACAAAAGCAAATAAATACAAACTGACAGCTATTTGCTTCGACGAAATTTATTCGCTTTTGAAGTTTTAGCAGATTTTAACAAATGAATTTTTCCATTTCACGTGCGCGTACAGTATGCAAATGCGCCAGCGACCCTGGTCGAAAACACACCGGAATTTTATACGTACGCCAACGTCAAAGAATAGCTTCAAGTTATTAAAAACTTTGCTAATTATTTTTTCAAATCGGATTTTATATTCTCATTGAAGTCGAATAATGCTGGCAAGAGGGCAACTGGAGAGAAAGCTTGGTCAGGAGAAGGATAGCTTGAAAAAAAAAGCTAAACGTACAAAATGCTGGTGATGGACAAAAATACTACGATATTTTAATACCGTCATACAACTTTTTCCCACACAACTTTTACGATTCGTATTTTTGTATGCACGAAATGGTATACGAACGGGTAGCCGTGGCTGTGCAGCAGTCGAGTAAAAATATTTTGAAATTTAATTTTCTAAATGTACGTTAACTTTTTTGCAATATCTTTAAGTTATTTTGAAAAGAACGATAAACGCTGGGATTTGGCGCGCAGAGCAGCGGAATTTTCTAAAGAAAATAATGCGTTATAAAACCTGACATCAACGAACTGTCGACGACAGTCACTACCCCAGAATCGTTTCGAAACCGCAGAAATGGACATTTTTGCAAAATTGAACGTTCGTGACATCAACACACCCATTAAAGGGTAAAGGGAAATACATTATTGTTCATATAATGTAGCCTAACTCGCAGCTCGCAGAGCGATGTGCATTTGAAATTATTTTTTTCCCCCGACGAGAAAAAAATATATAGAAGTCACGTTTTCTTTTCTCGTGTTCGGTGATTACTCGTCGAGAAAACTCGAGGAAATATGGCCTCCTTTTTGCCTATATAGACGAAGGAAGTAATGAAGTTGCAATTTTAACCGTATATAGGGTGTCCATTGTGTGGGCTTATTTGCAACACTCGTGGCATAATTTTTAAATTCCAAAGCCAAGTGTTCCTTTTAACTTGAAGCTTTCGGTACAAATCAATGCTCAAATAGATTTTCAGATGGAAAAATTCGATCAAATTTTCGACGCTGTATCGTTACAGATCTCGAGTTCGCAATTTTACTTGCTAACTTTAAATTAGACGATGTGAAATTTAATGAACCGCGAAACTTCGGGTATATTTTCTTGGAATTTAAACTCGAACGAGTATAAATTTTAATTTATCGTGATTTCGGTTTCGCAAAATTTCTCCAGTGTCTGGCAATAATTCGTAATTAATTGCAATTTTTCCAAATCAACGAAAATCTTAATGAAATTTTAACGAAAAATAAAAACTGGTAATTTACGAACCGAATTTACTTATTAGCTAGGTTCAGATGAATAGATAAAAGTGGAACACTCGAATCGAAAATTTAATCGCCAAAATGCGAAATTTCAAACCCACTGGCTAAAAATAATCGCCAGGTAAATCAAACCGCGGGTAAAATTAGAATAAAAATATACCACGAATAGAATTTTACGAACTTGTTGGCCATAATGTATAGGCATAATAATAAAGGAAAGAAAAAAAATTGTAAACACGAACGCAGATGTTCATTCTCGTAGAACTTTATTCGTGCACTAAATTTGATACGTTATCTTCATTTTTTTTCCTGCCTCTCTTATCATACGTATTATCTAGCAGCGATTATGCTACAGCAATATAGACCAGCGAATCTATACTTTTTACAAGGCTTATATACTGTATACAATTTCCATTTTCAACAGAAAAAATTTTACGATCATTTTTTTCCTCTCTTTTACGTACTGTACTTTGCCATGGTTTTATATTCATGACCGGAATTACCGACGTTGAATCTGTTTTTTTACAGCCTATTTATTCGCTTAGTGAAATTTCAAAAAAATGAAAAAAAGGAGGCATTAATTGCGCGGTTTTGTTTAATAAAAATACGATAATCCGCCGAACGCCGGAATAAAGTAGAATTTTGTTCCATTACGTCGAGGTTTACTACTCATATTCAAAGGTCTACGGGGGCTATGGAGCCAATTATGAACTGTCATTCTTTCCTGTTTTCTTGATTTACTTATCACTTTCACTGATTTCGTATATGAAAAATGTCGATTTTTTTGCCCTATTTCTCATCAGGATGGATTTGAACGAGATTTCATAGAATTTTACGAAAGAATTTCCAAAAAAGTAACCAAATATTCAACAGTCTAGGTTTATTTTTTTCAATTTTTGGTGAATTTTTCAATAATTGGTAGGTGCTAAATATTTAAATGGAAATGGTAAAAAGTCGGTTCCTACCCGAAATTGATTTCGTAAAACCATTCTCGATCTTCCTTATAGTCCAAGAGCCGAACCTACCGAAAATGGGCCGAAACAATTGAAAGCTGGGACCTGTCCTAAAAGTTAGTGTATAACCCTCTATTTTGAAAACGACTAGTCTGCCGATCCGCAGCTGCTGCTTTTAAGCACAGCGAAAGCTCGAAAGTTCACAATTTTCATGAACTTTCGGCCGAAAACATTGATGGTCGAAATTGGTGTCAAATTACAGGATTTTTTGCACTGAATCCGAATATGTAGGTCTGCCGGCCCCTAAGTGCTGCCTAAGCCCCGGCAGACTGGGTAAAAGGGGGAAAAAATTCGAAAAATTCACAGATTTTTGGTAAAATTCTCAAAAAAGTCGCAAAACTGAGTTGAAAGAGGTTTATGACTGGTTCTAAGCAATATTCAAGAATAGGGATGACTTTTTAACTTCAAAATTTCACAAAATTTTTACATTCAGGGGTTGGGGGCGTAGGGGAGCATCAACAAACTCAGAATATGGACATGTGATACAACAAAATATACGTTTTCTAGGTCGTAGAACTCGATTATGACGATATTTTTTTCAAGTGGGGGAGGGGGTGGTGTACCCCTTTTCATGAAACATAGACAAATTCACAAATTTTCATTTAAAAAACCAAAATTTTGTGAATCACTTGATTTTTTTATCATTTTGTTAGTCTCTCATTTCTTTATTTTACCATTCCCTTTTTTATGTCTATTCCAATTTCTATTTCTTTTACCTACATAATTTTTTCATTCAACTCATGTCGCTTACATTTTCTTTACCATGTTTTTTCCAATTTCATTATAATGAACGTATTTAATTACGTTCTTGAATCAAAATTTGTGAATTTGTTTATGTTTCATGAAAAGAGGTACACCCCCCTCACCCCTAATGAAAAAAATATCGTCATAATCGAGTTCTACGACCTAAAAAAACGTATATTTCAATGTATCACATGTTCATATTCTGAGTTTGTTGATGCTCCCCTACGCCCCCCACCCAACCCCCTGAATGTAAAAATTTTGTGAAATTTTGAAGTTAAAAAGTCATCACTATTCTTGAATATTGCTTAGAACCAGTCATAAACCTCTTTCAACTCAGTTTTGCGACTTTTTTGAGAATTTTACCAAAAATCTGTGAATTTTTCGAATTTTCTCCCCCTTTTACCCAGTCTGCCGGGGCTTAGGCAGCACTTAGGGGCCGGCAGATCTACATATTCGGATTCAGTGCAAAAAATCCTGTAATTTGACACCAATTTCGACCATCAATGTTTTCGGCCGAAAGTTCATGAAAATTGTGAACTTTCGAGCTTTCGCTGTGCTTAAAAGCAGCAGCTGCGTATCGGCAGACTAGTCGTTTTCAAAATAGAGGGTCATACACTAACTTTTGGGACAGGTCCTAGCTTTCAATTGTTTCGGCCCATTTTCGGTAGGTTCGGCTCTTGGACTATTATAAGGCAGGTATCCCAACTCAAAGTAAAATTTTGGGCCCAAACAAAAAAAAAATCAAAAGTACATCATAACAGGACCTCGTACCCTAAATTTTAAGTGCTGAAGTTCATTTCTCGGTTTTTGGCGAATTTTTGAAATTTCAAAATTACCTCATCGTCCTAAAAAATATAAAAATTTAATCTAATCAACGAAAAACGCTGAAATTTGGTATATACCCTATTTTTGACCTCCCGAATCGATTGGAAGTGGTTTCGAGACGTTTCGGATCCACCAGAAAATTTTGGAATTTTCCAGCGCTGGAGAAAAGCCCATAACAATTTTACATTCGTTTGTGCTTCCAACTTACCTTTTGAAGATCGAGGTTGTGGAATTGTCTTTGAGGCATACAATATACCCAAACCAAAGTGTGTATGATTTTGATGCCCTTATACCGTTTGGATAAATGAATGGGTGGGAAGGAAGAGGTAAAAAGTAAGCTGATAATAAAATTATTTGGTAAAAATTTAATCCGTTTGACTCTGTGACTTTGCCCTTTCTTTACTTCAGCACCTTATCCATATTGGTGATCTAGTTTGATTGATTAAAACACAATTTTCCAAAATTCGTAACTTTGAGTTCAAATTCGCATTTTTGAGCAAGAAATTTTTCCTGGAAAAAATTGAAAAATTCGAAAATTTTGGAATTTTGCAGCACATAAAAAAATAAATAGTAATATCATGAATATTTTCAACTTAAATTATTTTAAGGGTGTGAAGTTTAATAATGTGGTTGAATAGAAGTTTGATAGGCTACTTTTTAAATTGTTTCCAGGAAAATTTCTTGCCCAAAAATGCGAATTTGAACTCAAAGTTACGAATTTTGGAAAATTGTGTTTTAATTGATCAAATAGGTCACCAAGATGGATAATCCGAGATTATAGGTGCTGAAGTGCATATGTGCCATTTTTATGAACTTTTCTCCAGCACTGGAAAATTCCAAAATTTTCTGGTAGCTCCGAAACGTCTCGAAACCGCTTCCAATCAGTTTGGAAGGTTGAAAATAGGGTATCTATCAAGCTTCAACTTTTTACCTAGATGTATGCTCATTGGGCGAATTTTTCAATTTTTTCCGGAAAAATTACTTGCCCAAAAATGCAAATTTGAACTCAAGTTACGAATTTTGGAAAATTATGTTTTAATCGATCAAATAAGTTACCAATATGGATAATTCGCGATTATAGGTGCTGAAGTGCATATGGGCCATTTTTATGGGATTTTCCCCAGCGCTGGAAAATTCCAAAATTTTCTGGTGGCTCCGAAACGTTTTGAAACTGCTTCCAATCGATTGGGGAGGTCAAACATAGAGTATATACCAAATTTCAGCTTTTTTCGTTGATTAGATTAAATTTTCATGTTTTTTAGTACGATGAGATAATTTTGAAATGTCAATCACTTCAACACAAAACAGAGAAAAATTACAGACTGAGGGATTGCTTGTCTAAGAGTTATTTTCAGTGATGTGATTTTCGTAAGATTTTTGAAATTTGATTTTCGTAAAATATGTAGGTACATATCATGTTTTTAAGTTTTGAAAAAAAGATTAAGGTAATATTTTTGTAATCTGCATTCAATTTCCCATCGATTGATGTATTTGGTTGGCATTTTCCCCTATATTTTCTTCCCAGTCTAGCGCGCTAAAAAAGCATAGTACAGCTGGAACAAGATGCAAATTGAAAATGGGGCAGGATGTAAAAATTGTTTTTAAATACGAATTTTTCGAAAAAATCACTTATGGTACCAAACATACTTCAATCCATATTCTTGTGATATTTTTTCCAAAATAACCGCATTTTTGCTTTAATGTTCAGATAAAAAATATCAAAAATATCAAAAGTTTGCCTAGTTAAGGCATCAGAAATTATAAATATGGATGTTTTAGAACTCCTCTTTCCAACAATTACACTTTTATTTAAATCTTTGGTATCTCCCTGGAATGTATTTTGGTAAATTAGACCAAAAAAATTGTGATTTCTCATTATATCGTTACTGTTTGCACCTTGCCCCATGGCATTTTGCATCCTGTCTCATGGGTCGGCCAGGATGCAAAAAAAGTGACAAAAATTTCAAAAAATTTTGTAGGGTTGAGGTATGCATCAAAATGAATTTTTTCAGCAAAATGAAAGGAAAATATTTGAACTTCAATTTGTTGCAAGAATCACACAATTTGGCCAATTTGAATAGATTTGGGGGAACATTTGGTCTAGGTTAGACGATTGGTGCATCCAGTCCCCTTCACTTACATTATAAAAATTGAAAATTTTCAACTACAGGCTTCGGTAGGGCCTGAAACTAGAATAATGGAATCAAGAGATCAATTATATGTAAGTCGGAATAGATTTTTTACCGTTTAAAAATATTGCCAAAAATTGAAAAATAAATGGGTAAGTAGTTCAAAATTTCAGAGTGAACAAAAACTGAAAATTCTCTTGATAATCAATGTTAAAATACTTTCTTTTGATAGAAAATTGAAATTAAAAATTTTGAAGTACCTACACGAAAACCCGAAGTCAGAAATCTTCAAAAGTAAAAAAATATCAGTGTCAAATTTTTATTTTTAAAGGTAGGTAAGTACCTAGTCAATATTGGGATGAACATTTTGCACTTTTTCTTGAAAGTTGACGAGGAGGTAGCTAGGAAGTTGTGCCTAGACTTCAAAAACACATTTCACCTTCCAGACCCTTTTTTTTAACCCTCCCCACTTGGATTTAAAATCTAACCATGTTCTAAAATTTGAAAAAAAATCTTTTATCCTTAAAAATAACATTCGCATAGATTTTACATTCTTTCCCTATTTTTTAAAATTCTTTTAAATACTTATTCAGTAAAAAATCGAAAAGAATGAAAATGTCTCCATGAATGATATTAGTGGTTATGAATATTTCAACTCCCAAAAAATATCAACGCCAATTTTCTATAGGTACTCTTTTCAATTTTTGAAAAAAAAAAACCATTAAGTACAAGGCACTTTTCTTTACGTTAGAAAAACGGGTCTTGATGGAAAGGCAATGGAGAGATGGTGGTGGAAAATCATCATCGATGATTTTTATCGGTTAAAAAATTTATATTAACATCATTTCAGGAAAAATTTTTACAAATTTGTTTTCAATTTCTTCTTGAATAATTATCTAAAAAAACACGAAGGCATTTCTCAAATACAATTTTTGAGAGTTGTCAAGCTGCTCTCCTGGGGTTTGATCTGAGCCTGATCTCAATTTGAAATCGAATTCTAAATTCACGCCCGAGAAATATGTGCATTGTGCTTATATAAGGTTGAAAATTTAAGCATAAGCTTGAGAAATTATTTATATTTCTTATTTTTCACATGTTTCATTTCGTCGACTAGGATTTTTTAAAAACTCGAATAAAAATTCTACTCACTAATATCAAGAAACCCATAATGACAGCATCAGAAAAGGGTAGAAACAATTTTTTTCAACTCATTTTCACTCACCAGAATTACTTTTCAATTTCCGTCACAAAAACGTGGAAATCATCGTTCTGCATACGAATACCTACCTTCCAAATGAGTGGAATAATTTGCGAAATTCATCGGTGGAGAAAAAATGGATATCTACGTATAAAGAGGAATTTACGAAAACACAAAACCGAGACAAAGTCCCCCGAAAAGATATTCCGTCATAACGAAAACTTTCCGTTAAAAACCTACAAAACGACACGAGAAAGGTAAATTTTCTAAATATTTTGCTCGCGGTGCGGTATAGTTATCTCGTCACGCGAATAATTATATTATAATGATAAACAAATAATATACCGCCCGAATGGTATCGAATTTCGGCAAATTTTAGCAAAAAATCACCTAACAGAACGATTTACAATCAAACTGTCGAGTTCGGAATGGCAAAAAAACTCCGAACGAAAAGGAAATCGGGCCTACGTCGTCGAGAAATATTAGCTTTTTATTTAATTTCGTAGCTTATTACGTGCAAAGTTGTTAGCTGATGCAACGTAAGCTCGAGTTAAAAAAATTTCTTCAACCTCGTTATTAAGGGAATTGTCGACCCACCCGATTCTGAAAAGAGCCCTCTCCACTTCTTCGTTCGGTATCGCTTCCTCCTCACGGCGCTATCAAGATAGGATTATCTAATTGCCATTATTTCCACGTTACTCCCTTAATTTGCATTTCATTTTGCGTTACTTTACCGCCAGCTTTTATACGCGAACCGTTATTTAATTTCTCTTTTGTTCCCGCATTATCGTCTCATCCTTTTGTTATTAATACTATCGCGCCATCTTGGTTACTATCCTTCTGGTATTTTCAAATTGTTCTTAATTTTAATTACTTTGTTCAGTAATTTTCTTAATCTTGGCGAAGCGTTTTTTGGTATTTGTAACAGATGCGAGGTGATTTCCACTCATTTTCCGATATGGGCTTTTATATTATTTGTGCGTGAGATTTAATTAATTTTATTCTTTATTTTTCTTCCTTTTTCGTCGTCTATTTTCCAAAAGGTCGAAACACAACGGGGAGTGTATAATTTGTCAACGTGATTTATTCGAGAAAATAATAAACTTACGAAATTACCGCAACGTATTGGCTGAAAATTATCAACTGTTCGAAAATTCAAAAATGATGGACATTTTGGAATCATACATAATTTATTAATACCTAACTGAGATCTTTATTCCATCTTGATTTATCCCAACGTTGGTGAATCTCTTAAACCAAAAGTTACTGAAAAATGTTCCATCTCGAGACTTTAAAACTGACATCGATTCTGAAAATAAAAAAAAACGGAGAAAAACTACATCCATAAAGACATTACGAAGCATCGCATCGTGTCTATCGAAGAAATCGCTATATTCGAGTATTTTGGCGCCCAAATCGCATATTTTGATGTTCGTGACAAATAACAAAGGTTGTTTTTTCAGACACGTATACGCGATTGAAACAACACCAGACAAGCCGAAAAAAAACCTCGTGAATAAATATTTCATTTTTTATATCATTGACGTTTAAATATTATCTTCGCGAGGTACGAAAAATTTATTCAGCTTGTGACTGATGATTTTATGGAAGTTCGTTGAAACCGCGCGATCAAAGTTGAATGGCGTCATTTAGTTTTAGTCAATTTTGATTTATTTATATTTCGACTGCTTGTATCTGTTGACACGATATCGACAAGCGAAAGGAAAACTGATATTTGCAATTTGTTTTTTCAATTCGACGTACCCACGTACGAAATGAGATTCACGTGTATTTCACACGTGAATCAGAAATGAAATAACACGCGAGTACACGTTGGTGATTATTTGACGAACTCGGAGAAACAGATATTTATGAGGAGTTTGCTTTATTGTCTCAGTCTGAATTATTATGACAGGTAGCTCAATTGAATTTGGTTTTCTAAAATCAGTAAATAATTTTGAATCCTTGTAAAAGTGCCGTTTTCTCCGAACCCAAGCAAGATGAGGCAAAACCGATCACGCCACTGAATTCCTCGGGTTCGAATACCTCAATCCTGACACCTCGCACGTCCTTTGAGAGCAAAAAAATTTTTAGTTCGAAAAAATGGTAAGAGGTTATATGTAGTACGGACATTTTAGGTTTTGACCCCAAAAAATTAGCAGGAAGGGGAAGTTTCGTGTATAAGCTCAGTAAAGTATGTAATTTAATATTCCCAAACTTCCATATTTTGACCCCATTTTTGAGGTGGGGGAGGGGGTGAGGGGGTTCAAATTTTCGTTTTTCAGCTATAACTTTGAAAATTACGTATTTACGAAAAAAAAAATTGAAACAAAAGTTGTAGAGCATAAAAAAACAAACAATTTTGTTTTTCACAATTTTTTCCTAGGACGTCATGGGAGGAAGCTACCGTCTTTAGAAAAAAATCAATTATGAAAATTTCCCATTAGAAAAATGTATAATCGACCCCTTATCTCAAAGTGAGGGGGAAGGGGTGGACCCTCCACCCTCCGAAGAAAAATACGCATTTTCTCCCAAGCATAGCTCAGCAGCAGTGAAAAATTCGAAAAATTGGTTCAAACAAATGTTGTAGAGCATTGAAAGACGAACATTTTACTTTTTTATATATTTTTTTCTATGTGGTCTTGGAGGTGAGCTATTGCAAAAATAAAAAAAATCGGCATTCAGAATTTTTCATTTCCTCAATAAAGTACGCATGTGTACGCCTGGTAAATTTAAAATCTAGCAAACCAATGGTCGAACAAGTGGAGTTTTGGGGTTTTCATGCTCGCTGAACTCGATTTTTATAATAATTTTGACCCCTGGACCCAAATTGGATCCCAAAAGGAGAGTTTATTGAATTGATGAAAAATTTTCCAACGTCACACAGCTTTTTTTCTTTTTGCAATAGCTCGCCTCCAAGTCCACATCGAAAAAAAATTAAAAAAGTAAAATGTTCGTCTTTTAATGCTCTACAACGTTTGTTTGGACCAATTTTTCGAATTTTGCACTGCAGCTAAGCTATGCTTGTGGAAAATGTGACTTTTTCTACCGGAGGGTCCACCCCCCCTCACTTTGAGATAAGAGGTCGGTTATACATTTTTCTTATTCTACATAGTAATAGGATGTAGTACACAAAAGAACCGCTCCTAAAAGTCGAATAACTCGATTTTTGGTGATTTTTTTTGGTAATGGGCAATTTTCAAAATTGATTTTTTTCTGAAGACTCTAGCTCCCCCTCCCCCCATGACGTCCTAGGAAAAAATTGTAAATAACAAAATTGTTTATTTTTTATGCTCTACAACTTTTGTTTCAATTTTTTTTTCGTAAGTACGTAATTTTCAAAGTTATAGCTGAAAAACAAAAATTTGAACCCCTCACCCCCAAAAGAGGGTCAAAATATTCACCGATTTTAGGAAAGTTCGGGAATATTAAAATACATACCTTACTGAGCTTATATACGAAACTTCCCCTTCCTGCTAATTTTTTTGGGGTTAGGGCCTTATTTTAGCTAAAATGTCCGTACTATTAGTTCATGGTTCTTTTCCATTTTGGATGATTTTTAAAATATTCGAGAAAAGTGTCGTTTTCGACTAATTCAAGGTCGCTGATTCCAAATCCGCGGTTCATTTTTGACGCCAAACCTCCAGTCTCGTGATACGGCCGGTTTTCTTTTTGAAAATGCGATTTCCGGGAAAAGCAGTGATTATCGCGCCAAACAAATGCCAGATTAGAATTCAGGGACCCCAAATTAGTCAAAAACGACACTTTTTGAAAATTTTTCGAATATTTTTGAATTTGTCTAAAATTGGCCTCGAAAATATGCCTTATCTTGTAAACTTCGACCGATTGAAAAAAAAAAAACGCCGCTATTGAATTTGCTGTGTCCGAATACCCCATTCCAGACACCTCGCACGTCCTTTGGGAGCAAAAAATTTTTGACTCAAAAAAATGATAAGGGTTCGATGATTTTCAAAAAAATCGAGAAAAGCGTCGTTTTAGACTAAATTCAGGTCGCTGATTCCGAATCCGCTGTTCTTTTTATCCACGGACCTTTGTTCTCGAGTTATAGACATTTTGCATTTCGAAAATTCGGTTTTGGTTTTCGAAAAAAGGAGCGACTATCCCGCCAAACAAACGACAGATTCGTATTCAGCGACCCGGATTAGTTGAAAAACACACTTTTCGCGAGTTTTCCGAACTTTTTGCATTGGGCCAAGATTGGCCTTAAAAATGGCCGCTATGACACTCATTTTGTTTTTTTGCTTTTTAGAAATTTTCGTAAATTATTGAAAAAAACTTTGAAACAAAATTCTCATCGAAATGCGACGAAAAGAATAGAGAAAAACTTCCTGTAATCCGATGAAAATTTTCCAAATACCCCGAAAAGCTTGGAGCATTAAAAAATTTACCTATTTATTGTCTTATCCTATCGAAACAGAAGAATTTAAAAAGATTACGAGATTATTGTCTTATAGCATCGAGACAAAAGAGTAGTAAATGGGATACCACTTGATTGTCTTATACCGTGAAGACAAAAGAGTTGTAAGAGTAAATAGAATACAAGATTACTCTCTTTCGCCATCAAGTTTTTCAGTTTTTTTCTTACCCATTTTCATCTATTCTTCTTGGAAACAGGCCCAGAAAATGAGCGGAAATTAAATCACGAGCCGAAAACGACAAAAAATTGCGAATGCAGACGCATAATCTGGCCAAACTTCTCGAAATTTTCCAGAAAATTTCGCGCGAAAAAACATTTCAGGGGCAGAATCCAATCTACCCTATTTAGAATTTCAATATGTTGAAATAATTTGCATAATCGAACGCCGCCGAACCGTATTCTTAGGTCGGTTCGTATTTACGGCGTTTTCGGTAGGCAATTTTATTAACACGTACCTACAATTCTTTTTTCTCCTGCGATATTAAAAATACTAATTTTACGTAGGTGGGTTTTATAAATTGCATACCTTTCGCCTACTATACTTGACGAGCGAGTTTTGATCTCTACCTTTCTCAATTAAATTACGGATGGTTGGCCCAGGTATTAAAATAGTCATCTGCAAGACCAGTGTATTTATGTATGGCAAAATTGTCCCCAGAGTTGAAAAATTGGCCAGAGTTAGGGTTACGAGAAGCGGAGGAGGGCTGCGAACTATTTTTAGATGAGAAAATTAGGGTGGTTTTTTTTTAATGAAAATAATGAAATGTTTTTAATTAGGTACTGATTTTTTTCTCAAAAGCGAGGTGTTCATTTTCTCTTATGATTTCCAGTTTTTTTCTCAACTCCTCCCTCCTATCAATATTGGGATAAACATTTTTGCATTTTTTCTTGAAAGTTAATGAGGGGGTAGCTAGGAAGTTGTGCCTAGATTTCAAAAACACATGGTCAAACACCTTTTAGGCACCTTTTTTACCCCTCTCTACTCGAAATTAAAAAAATCTAATCATGTTCAAAAAATTGAAAAAAATCTTTTATACCTAAAAATAACATTGGCATCAATTTTTTTATTCTATCCATATTTTTTCAAAGTTCTTTTAAATATTTATTAAGTGAAAAAGTCGAAAAAATTGAACATTTTTTTACGCCAATTTCCCAAACTTTTTTCAATTTTTGAAAAAAACATCTATGTAAATACAAGGCACTTTTCTTTACTGTAAAAAAGTGTTGATGGAGAGGCAATGAAGAGGTGGTGATGGAAAATCACCATAGATTATATATCACTTCAGGAAAAATATTTTCAATTTTCTTACGTTTGATTTGTCCCCGATATATGAATTTCAAAACTTGTACCTAGGAATCATAGGAATCACATCGAAATTTTCCCCCTCCTCAGTCCAATAATCAGCTTTTCAAAACGAAACCTATGATATTTGATCATGTTTTACATTTTAGCACTTTTTAATGAGCCCTTACAATATTTCAAGTGATCTCTGTTATATTTCAGGTACTTTCCAACAATTTTTATGTTACTTTGTTGGGTAATACTCATTTGAAAAATTTTGAATTTCTTAAAATGAATCAACAACTTTTAGAACATTTTTAGGCGATTTTTGGATGATTTTAAATTTTATTATCTATCGTAGTAAATGAAGTTCTTGTGGTATTTTGAGAAATTACCACGTTATTTTAAAATACCTACACTTTAAAATTTTTACGATTTTTAGAAATTTTGTGCTTATTAAATTGGACAAAATTTCTGGACATTTTTCTCTCTCTCCTCCTTCACCTTATCTTCAGAATTGGAATTTCGCTAAATAAGATGAACTTTGAGCTAATCTGGACAAATTTTGCCTTATTGTCTTTTTTCGTAGAAAACCATAAAACGTTTGGATACACAAGTGAAATTTTTCACATAGTACTCTCTCATTCCGAATCAAGGAAAAGTTACTGATCAACGGTCAGAATTGCAGCACAGGAAAAATCAGTGAAAGTGTTTTTTCACTGATTATTTAAAGAATTTCACTAATTTTTCAATGAATTTCATAAATATCGCCGAGTTTTCAGTGAATTTTCACTGATTTCCAGTAATTTTCGTTCACTGACTTGCTTTCAGTGAAAAATTTTTCGCCAATTTATTACTGTGCTGTAATTCTGACTGTTTTTCAGTGGTTTTTGATAAATTTCACTGATTCAAAAATGAGAGAGTAGGTACTATCTTTTCCAATAAATTTTCTTTAGATCACCTCTACTCAGTGTTGCCAGATGGAAAAATGACAAAAATCCTCAAATTTGAGAAATTTGCCTACAGGCCAAAATCTGAGGGCAAAAAATCCTTTAAAAATCCTTAAATTTTCATTTTTTCCTTATTTCATGGAATACGGTACGTGCATTTTTATATCTAAAGACAAAAAAATCCTTAAAAAATCCTCAATTTTTAATTTTTTGTTTTTTTCATGGCATTCAACGTATGGTTTCTTTCAAATTCGTAATTTCATATGATTTTTTATTAGTTGGACGACAATAAATACCTTATATGTTCAAAAAACTGCTTTTTTAAAGGAAAATAATGTATTAATTTCGTCATTTATGCCTATAAATCTAAAATTTACTAATATTTTAAAAATCCTCAAAAAATCCCTAAATTGCAAAAATCCTTAAAAAAATCTTCAAATTTTTCAGTTGATACTAAAAATCCCTAGATCTAAGGATAAATCCTTAACTCTGGCAACACTGCCTCTACTTACGAATCCGAGTCGAAAAGCTTCATTTACTTGTCTTTTACCCATCCAGGTTCCATTTTTCTTCGCTTTAGTCCAAAAATCCTGATTTCGTTTTCCTTTCATTGACAACGTACTTCAGCAAACAATCACGAGTACCTATTTTTTCGAATTAATCAAATACCACACATAATTCAACTTTTATTTTCCATGAAGGCTTAAAATAAATGGGAAAAATTGCAGCAACATTGTACAATGTCAACATTAAAATATACAATAAAAAAATTAATACGTAAAAATACATAAAGAAAGCTTCGTATTTACAACAAAATAAATTGGTACATGACTAGATTAACATCTTATAAAACACAATACTCGAATAATAATCACCGAAATAAATCTCAAAAAAAGAAAATAAATAATAAAATTCGAAAGGAAAATATATCAAGTAACACATCGCTAAAAAAAAATCAACACAAAACGCGTAAATGGAAAAAATCGAGAAAAAATTGAAAAAAAAAAGGAAAAACGATTCGAAAAATAAACTTTAAAAAATGATAACTTTCAACATTTTAATACAGATTTGCCTACTCGAGGCGAAATATTCGCACACAACAACTTCATCATTCCCGGATTGAGTTTTTTCGACAAATAGCTAAAATTGATCATTATAAGTAAATTTCCAAGCAATGGTCGATACAGACACGTAATAAAGAAGAGAAAAAAATTAAGTCAGAATTTCCACAAGTAACGTTGAAAATATACTCGGCCGTTTGAAAATTTCAACCGTTTAATCACCTCTCCGGTCGCTTTTTCCAGGCGACGAAACGCAATAAACAACTGGAGAACTCCAAATGTCAACGATGCAGAGAAAAGAAGCGCAGGCGAAAACGAAAGAAGCACGGGTGAAGAATAAAACAACCCGGGCAAAAAAATGTAACCGGAAAAAAAGGCGCAAGTTTAAGGTTCTGTGAGAAAATTAATATCCAAATGAGCACACTTTTAGAACGCGAATACTAAAAATTAAGGGGGGAAAAATTAAACTTACGACTCGAACAAAAAAACCTAATGTTGAAAAAAACACCGAGCTGGGGTGAAATAACGCAATATAGTATAAATAAAGAGCCAAAGAAATATACTGCTGGAAAATATATTTACTCTGGCGAAAATAATCTAAGAGAAAAAAAAATTCGCGAAAACGTATTGTCTACCGTTGTACAGGATGATACGAAAAGTTGACTGGAAATTTTTATCGCCGTAATTATAACGAATGTGGAAAATTTCTTCGGCGATGTACGAAACATCGCGAATTTTCTACCGATCGTGCGACAAAGAAATGAAATACGTAATTCCCCAGAGTCGAAGATATGAAAATTTTTCCATGTATCAATGTACCTGATTTTATTTTTATTGTGTAATAAATTTTCCCTCCGGACAGGTTTTTTTCCCTACAAATACCTTTATTTTTATCCGCTCATCTCGCCGATCTTTCTCATTCTAATGTAATATCAAACTCGATGGAATATTCGAATCATTGGCCGGAGATGAAATAATGAAGCAAATACACCTGTTTGGATGTTTCGAAATAAATTAAAATTCGCCCTTTTGCAGACTGCAGGGATAATTCAACATTTGCTTGTTTGCTCGCGAACTCGAACAGGAAAAACGAGAGTAATGAAAGAAAAATACGCCGGCAAAGTAAACGAAATCTATAAAGTACTCGCTAATTTAACTTTTGCCTTCATTGTAAAGCAAGTTGTAAACACAAGACGATAAATTTCATTTACGAAAGAGGACTAAATTATAAAAAATAATAAAAGCGCATGGTGCCCGAGCAACGTGGTTAAACCCAGCTCGAGCTATATTTGTACAATAGAAGAAAATAATAAAAATAAAAAAGAAAGAGCTGAAAAAAAAGCCAACAGAACATTTATGATCGCTACAGTTGCTGGCGAAGGTATGTAGCGCAAAACTAGAGGTAATTTTATAATCAACAAACCACCGGCATACGTAGCTCCATTTTTACGACTGTGTTGCAAACTTTTGAATCGTACTTTTGTCATGGTATAAGAAAACCTGCTCAAAACGGTTTGAGAGAGGCGAAAAAAACACACACGCAAACAGCTTTGAAATTAATGCCGACCATTAACACCGTTGGTACCCTATTCACGTTCTCTCGCAAGGAAATTTTTAGCGCGGCAGAAACTTTTAATACACACACGACAACTTGTGTCGCAGTCTTCAAACTTAATTTTTATTGATGTTCTAAGGGAATTGCCGCTGAATAGTAAAATACCTAAAAATACAAATGTTTCACGAGATAAAGTGCAAATTACATTTTCACGTTAAACTATTTTTTTTTCTCCTCTCTTTTTCGTCGTCGCAGACAATACACAAGGCAATGCGTGAGTAATAGCGACAATATGGGGTTAGAGTCGTTTCTTCTTTCTTTTTCTTTCTTCTTTTTTCAAACTTTGCCAATTTCGAACGTTGATGAAATTTAGGCTTTATCGAGTGACAAGTTTAATTTAACATGCCTGTGTGCGAATTTCCCCATTCAAAAGAAAACTATTCTGCTTTAATTTTTTCACCGTTGTAATTTTTTTATAACCGTGTTAGATTTTCTATCGCGTTTAAATTGATTTATCCCCCTTATACTCGGACGATTTTTAAAATCGCTGGGAATATAAAATTTTAAAAGCTTTTCCCTCCCTTCGAAGACGTACGTGGTCGTTGTCGCGTTATTTTCGACTCGAGTAATTTTAACTAATGAGTTTAGATTATCGTGTGAAACTCGCAGACGAGCGATTTCAGACAATGAAAAATCACTTTTTCGTAATTAAACGCCAGACTCGTCGAGAATATAAGTTTGATGGTGCATGAAGCAGTTACTTATACAAATCTTGAAACATTTGTGAAGCTTATTTTGTTAGGCTGTGATATTCGTTCGAATAATACGAATTTCGGGTGAAATTAATATTAAACTTTTCGGGTATTTGCAAAAACCTTGATAAAGTTGTTGCATCTGTTTGGTCTTTTGTGTTTTATAGCAGAAATTAAAGGAAACGAGACGGGAGAGATACTTTAATTTAGGCAAGATTTCGGTGATTTTTAAATATTTTTTCGAGAATATGTCGAGCTTTAAGACCCACTCGAGTTTTTATTTCGATATAAGAAACCAAAATGAAAGAAAATTGAGATAAAATCGATTATTTCGCTATTATTGTTTACAGCTAATAATTTTTCCCCCGAACAACAATTCGAACTTAAGTTCTGGTGGAGAATCGAAAGGCACAATAACGTTCCAGATCGTTGAGTTTTAACATTATGGAGCTTATAATTTCACCACTTTTTTTCCGAACTACGTGAAAAGCTGGAATTTTTCGAACACGTTATTGAGGATAACAATGTGAGAATTCCAATTGCCTGATGTCAAGCAAAAATAATATACCATTTCGATTTAATAAAAAATTTAACATGCTGGCTCGAAAATAGAGGCGTAGTCGATACATAGTGAAGGAGAGTAGGAGGGTTTAGATTTTGAAAATTTTCGAAAAATATTAGTTTTATTTGGTAAAAATTAATACATTAATGAAACTCGTGCAAAACGAAGGAAAAAATTGTTCGGAAAAAGCATTTACAAAACAAAAGTTGAAGAGATAAAATTTCAATTTTTGACGAATATTTTAGTAGGTGGCGAGGAGGGGGGAATACTCACACTCCTCCTTCCCAAATAAATACGTCTTTTTACGAAAAATCTACGTGTATTCAAAATTGCCTCGAAATTTTGATGTCGGAAACGAAATTTGAGATCATTTACATGAATTTCGAATTTCTGAAAAGTTCTTCAGAAATCAAAAAAACTTCTTGCATAATTTTTTATTGGAATTTTTTTTTACAAAATAATATTTCGTGATAGAACTTCTAGATTTTTTGAGTGAGTGACCACTATAGAATCGTTTTGCCTTTCATTTAGAAAATTATATGAAGTGAAGGGGAGACTCTGTAATTTGTAGCTGGACACCAAAAAAGCATATTAAAAATTACTCCTCTTGAACGAACCCTTGCCTTTGCCTATTGCCCCTGAAGAATAACAAGGTGGCAACATTCAAAATTTTTTGGAAATTTGAAAAACTAGGGGGCTCCGCCCCCTAGGCCGCTCCGCGGCCTCAACCCCTGGCTCGCGCCCTCGCTTCGCTCGGGCTGCTCGCTTCACAATTTTCCTAAACATTCGCCCTCGCTTCGCTCGGGTCAAATTCATCTTTCTGATATTGACTCCTCCACGCGGAGTGGCTGCATTCTATACGATCTTGTTGGAACTAAGATTTTTTCGCAGAATTGGGGGGATGGAATACATTGCATATATGGAAGAGAGGAGGTTTTTCGGATTTTTAAGGAAAATGGCGGGGTTTAGAAAAAAATTTGTGGAAACAAAAATTGAAGATATTTAAATTTATTATCGATTGGTATAAAAAACTTTTGAATTCCATCAAATAAAAGCAATTTTATTAATATTTCTTTCTACTCACTTTTTGCATACGTCAGTTTTGAATTAAACAGGGTCCGGAACCAGGGCTGGTTGAACTGAACAGAACGGAACAAAATGAACGATTCAAAACGCTAAAATTTTTGTTCATCATGAACGATAACCAGAACAGAACAAAATGATTTTTTGCACAAATAAACCGGAACAGAACATTAAACGAAACGAAAAGAAAATGGAACGGAACAGAACTGAACGGAACAGAACACAACATGACTTGACCAACAGTTTGCATTGAAGTCTCGGTGGAAGTTTTGTTTTCAGAAATGAGGTTCATTTTAAATGAACAGAGATTATCGATGAGTGGAGAGACGATTAGGAGAAATTTCAGCTTAATAATATAAATTTACTAGACTTTCTACCCGTCCTTCGGACGGGTGGTAACATTCCAAAAAAAATTATTAATTAAATTATAATAGTAGAAAATTACAAACTTTTCAAATTTTTTCAACTTACACAGGTCAAATGAATTTTTTAAGGAGTGCCCCAGTCAAATCAATTTTTTTTGAATATCTCTCAAATTAATTTAAAATTCAATCAATTACTTGTATTGACAATTTTTTTTACAAAAATACCCCAGGTTAATTTATTTCCTCATTTGAATACTCCCCCCCCCCACATTTAAACCTAAGGTTTGAATTTATTTTTTTTGAATACCTCTTCCCATTAATTAACAATTCGTTCAATTTACCTATAATTTTCAAAAAAAAAATTAAATGATAAAAGTCGAATCAGTTTTATTTTCAATAACTCTGAATCAATTTTTCTGAATGCCCTCTTCCTTAATTTATAAAAATTTGAACAATTGTACCTATTTGGTTTGAATCCTAATTCCAATCTTTTTAATGTTTTTTCTCCTTAATTAAAAAGTCAATCAATTATAATTTTTTTTAAATTTTTAGAAATGTTCTTTATAAACGGAATATTTTTACTCCACAATTTCGACGTTTACTTCATTTTGGATCAATTCTGATGGATAATTTTTTCCACATTTTGCAAAATTAATTTTTTTTACACTTTCATCTTTGAAATTTCTCAAAAACACGATACACATTTCTTTCTCATGCAAATTTAGATTTTTGCTTTTTTGCATTTTTTTGATGAGTTTTTTTAAATGGGTTATCGATTTAAAATAAAAAAATAAAAAAATTGATTAACCCTCAATTCAAATTATAGAGGTCAAATCAGTTTTATTTTCAATAACCCTGAATCAATTTTTTTGATTGCCCCCCTCCTTAATTTATAAAAATTTTAATAATTGTATCTATTCAGTTTGATTTGAACCCAAAGTTGAATCTTTTTTAATAATCTTCTCCCACTAATTGAAAAGTCGATCAATTATTCATTTTTTTTTAATATTAATAATTACAGGCGGATCACTTTTTTCAAAAATATGTCAGATGGATTCAATTATTTTTTTGAACACCCCTTATCATAAATTAATAATTTGATCAATCAGGTCAAACCAATTTTTTCATATCCCCTCCCATTATTTGAAAAGTCGATTAATTGATTTGACCCGTATAAATTTTTTTTGAATACCTTCTTCCATTGATTTGATCAGTAATAATTTAAATTTTTTTCATTTGAAATTTGTATTCAATTTAACTCCAGGTCAAATTACTTTTTTGAATATCGCCTTCCATTAATGAACAATCTGAATCACTTTTTTCCAAAAATATCCCAATTTTTTAAAGTTTTCAAATTACACAAATGTAATTATTTTTTTGAAAAATGCCCAAGGTGGATTCAATTCCCTTTTTTTTTGAATACTTCCGCCCATTTATGAACATTTCAATTGATTAATAAATTAAAAAAAATTAATTTTAAAGACCGAATCAATTTTTTAAACTTTGTATCAGTTCAATTTGTATCCCAGGTCAATTTTTTTTCTGAATGTCCCCTCCCATTAATTAACAACTCCATCAATGATAAATTTTGAGTTTTTTTTTTTTGAATTACAGAGGTCAAATCTTGAAAACTTAATTGAAACTGTCCTCACCCATTAATCAACAACTCCATCAATACCTTAATCATCATAGAGGTACCCTCACAATCACCTGATAATTTTCGAAAATCCCCATAGAGCTCCGATACCCTCACAATTTTCAAAAATCGTCCTTCACACCAATTTTTATCATAAGGGTCGAATCAATATTTTTGAATGCATCTCCCATTAATTGAAAATTCGATCAGTTGTATTAAATTTGAATTTTATTTGAATAACCCTTGCCATTAATTAATTTTTTCAATTGACCTGGGATTCAAATTGAGTACAAATTAAAAAATCAATTTTTCTTTAAATTACCCCAAGGATGAATAATTTTTTCTGTGGTATCCTCTCGCATCATTAATTAATATGTTACATAGGTCAGATCAATTGTTTTCTAAAATATCCCAGGTGGAATTGATTATTTTTTTAATATTTCAATTTGAACAATTCTATTCACTTCACCCCCCCCCTCCTCTCGTACAGTTATTATTTTTTTAATACCTTTCCTGTTAATCAACAATTTCATCAATCAATCATAATTCTAAAAAAAATTAACTACTGAGGTCGACCCCATTTTTTTAAAACATAACTCAGGTTGAAACAATTTCTTTGAATTGACTAAAAATTCTATTGTATTCGGTTTGAATCCCAAATTCGACTCCCATTAATTAAAAAATCGATTAATAATTAATATTTTTTTCAAATCATACGGGTAGAATGCATTCTTTTTTAGAATCCGACCTGGGGTTCAAATTGATGAAGAAAAATATTGAAAAAAGATTTGAATTCGTCTGGAATATAGAAAAAAAATTGATTCACCATCTGATTTAAAAAAAAAATGAAAAGTTGATTGTTTTTTACATTGAAAAAATAATTATTCAAATCCGCCTGGGATTTTTAAAAAATATAAAAATTGATTCACCCTGTGATTAGATTTTTGATTCGACGCACCTGTTTCGAGATATTCGCGAAAAACCGCATTTTCGGCTATCCGCCTTCTGATTGGCCAAACGGAAGCCGAAATTTGCCAAACTTTGGCGCGACTTTTCTCTACTTTAGAGACGACTTTTTTGAAACTTTATGCGCGCTAAACCTTCTCCTCGTCAAGGGCTATCCGATGGCACCACCCTCCACCCTCAACTCGCCGGATCTTCGGAGTTTACCCGTGACAACGAAAACACCACTTCTCTTTATATAATAGATAACTGTTTTATTTTAAATTTTGAGTTGTGATTTTCAGTTACCCTGTTCATTTAAAAGTTCTAAATATTTTAAATTTTCACGTTTTTCTCAACATTTTCGATATTCCTTCGATAATCAGCGATGTTTTTCATTATTTCTAACTGAACTGAACAGAACGGAACGAAACGGAACTGAACGGAACTGAACGGAATGGAACGGAACAGAACAAAACAGAAAAATTGAACTGAACAAAATCAGAACGGAACGATAAAAATTTGATTTTTTCTTGAACAAAAGAACAGAACGGAACGAAACAATCGTTTCGTTCACCAGCCCTGTCCGGAACCACTTGGGAGAACAACCAAAAAAAGACCAGGGGAACCACTTTTTTCGAATTTTCAAATGAGAACCAGCACCAGAACCAGTTGAAAAAATTTATAGAACCATTCCCAATAAAGGGAACAACCAGGGAGAAGTAATTTTGAAACTAACCAGAACCACCAGAACCAGTTTTTATCTAGATTAAAAATTAAAATTAGATTTCAATTTCAATTATTTCACAAAAATTTGAAAAAATTACAAAACTATTCGCAGATCTTAATTTGACTTCTAAATTGAAGTTTGATGTGTTATTTTGAAAGAAAAACAAAAAAAATGACTGGAACTGGGAGCACCAGAACCACTTGGAACCGGGGGAACCAGTACTAATTGGAACCACAACCAGGAGAACCATTAAATTTTCTTGACTCCTGGAACCAGAACCAGAACCCCTCCCCCCAAAAAAACTGACTATGGAACCACTTTGGAACCAGAACAGGAACCATTTCATCTCAAAGGTTAAAGAGCAGAGCCAGAAGCACCAGAAAAAAAATTTCAAATGGTTCCGGACCCTGGAATTAAAATTACTTAAAATCTAGATCGACAACACCAATTTTTTGTTTATGCAAATTGTAGAAAATTTTATGCTCTTTCCAATGACGTATTAACGATCTTAATCGCGTAAATATTAAAGCCGCTATTCTCTTTTTAATGTGTCAAAACATGAATCGCCATTTTTGAAAATAACCGATCAGCTAATCAGCTGTATTGAAATATAAAGATAATTGAAAATGACAACAGCGGCTTCAATATAAACGCGATAAAGATCGTTAGTACGGCATTGGAAAGAGCATAAAATTCTCTACAATTTGCAATAATAAAAAATTGGTGTTGTCGATCTAGATTTTAAGTAATTTTAATTCAAAGCTGACGTATGCAAAAATTAAATGGAAGAAATATTAATAAAATGGCTTTTATTTCATGAAATTCAAAAGTTTTTTATACCAATCGATAATAAATTTAAATACCTTTAATTTTTGTTTCTACAAATTTTTTTCTAAACCCCACCATTTTACCTAAAAAACCGAAAAACCTCAGCTCTCCCATATACGCTAATGTATTTCATAATTTCCATCCCCCCAATTTTTCAGCGCGACTGCAGCGCTTTCGTGAGCGTGGAGTAGTCAATTCGCATTTTTCTTAAAATTTATGACAATCGTGAAATAAGCAATGGAGTAAATGAAATAAAGCGGAAAAGGCCGGCCCCTTTAAAATTTAGTAGAATCGCAAATTTGTTCCATCAACCCCCTCCCCCTCTAAAAAATTCGGCCATTTTTTCCCCCGAAAGAACTGATTTAATCGATTTTCAAAATTTTCAGTTATGTTTACTGGAGCTACCTTCTAGTACATAAAATTTAGTTGGGTTGAAGTCCAGGATAGCTATGTTATAAAAAAAATGAGGATGGCGAGATGGGAGGGTAAAAACAGTGTATACCTAGCTGAGAAAATTGAAAATTGAAGTTTGGATTTCTACCGATCTTCAACCTCCCTCCCTAACAAAATGCCCTTGAAACATCTAAATAAAATAATCAGATGCTCAACAGCTTCCTAAAATAATGAACACAATACAGAAATTTGGAATAGATAAAAGGATTTCAGTTGTACTAAAGGAAAGATCACCGCTAAAAGCACCCCCCCCCCCCATCCCCTCCAGACACCGTCTCAGGTAAAAAAGTTGGAAAATTTGGCAGAAAAAATAAATTTTTGGGAAAATGTTTTCTTTCAGTAATCACAATCAATTTTTCAAAACTTTGGCCCCACTTTTGGCCTTGTAGGTACATAGATATTTCATTTAAACCCACAAAAATTATTATCATTATTTTTTAAAAATATGTTTCCTCAAAATTTCAAGTAATTTTATTACATTTTTTTTCTTAAAAACTTGTTTTCGATGTTTGAAAATCAATTTTTTTAAAAGCTTTGCCCTCTGTGTGCTCGGCCTCATCATATTTCTCCTTCAATAGTTTTAAACTTTAAAGTAAAAGTAGCGAATTTTTTATCCATAGGACTTCAAACTTGAGATTTTCGATCACATTGAAACCACTAAATTTTCAAATTAAATTATAATTTTTCTGGAAATTTTCCGTACCACTTTCAAGTTTCATAGGTTTTCTCAACTACAATGCAATAACTCAGAGAAAAGCAATGTATTGAATGAGAGGGAGAAGTGGTCAAAAATTTTAGTTCGGTCTAAAAATTTGTGCCATTCAACTCCTTCCTCAAAAAAGTCAGTCCGTTTTATGCCTGAATAAATTAATTTTCAAAATTTTTCAAAAATTGAATCGAAATTTGTGAATTTTTGGCCCCTCAATATTCGGTATGTCACTGCCACAAAACCAAATTTTACTTCAAATTCATTTCATCTTTAAGGTTGGCAAATTTCAGTCTGAATGCTGGAAAAATTGTGAACGTTACCTCCCTCCTCCCCCCCCCCCAGCAAAATATTTCGCCACACCAACTGCTCTCGAGTTTGATTTTGAGAGTACAAATAATATACTCGACTTATTCATATATTTGATTGAAGCCCCCCCCCCCCCCCCCCGCAAAATACTTTGAAAAGAATACCAATCAAATACCAATTTTTTGAGTAAAAAATATACCACAAACTTTTCTTTTGTTGAGCACTTATACTTTATTGATCCATTCAGATCGTTTTTTCGCACGACCAATAATCAAAATTTTCAAAATTTATGTAATATACTTATAGATAAACAACACTTATTTTAAAGAGAGAAAATCCATTGCCCTTTTCATTTTCGATCTCTCAAATCGATTAAAAGCGGTTTCAAGACGTTTCGAAGTTTTCAGAAAATGTTGGAATTTCGCAGCAATGAAGAAACTCTTGGAAAGTGGCTTGTATATAATCTGTACCCTGAGTGAAAAATGTGTGCACCTGTACAGTGGATGTGCGACGTGTGTAAAGAGTTTACCTTACCTGCCCCTTACCCCAATGTACAGGTAGGTTGGCAGTTAGCACTGTATGCATTGTCAAACTACCCTTACCAATCACCACTACAAACGCAACGCTCTGTAGATACATCACTCACAATTCTTCTGGCTCGAAAACTCGTTTCAGCACAAACACAAAGCCAGAGTTCGTGTAAATACAACACTACCACATCTCCGAGATCTCGAGATCTCGAACGCAATTCGCGACTGTCTAGACGGTTTTGATTTTTTAATATAGAGAGAAATGAACAATTTTTGCCAAAAATGTCACCAATAAATAATTCCAGATGTTTTTACTCGAGAATTCCATCGGTACCTCGTTTTTCAGAGGTAGGTACTTGAAAAAAATCACTTTTCATATTTTTTAAAACGGTTTTAAGAAAATCGAAAAAATGCTTCTTAAAATGGTCTTATAAGCAGATATACCCAAAAAATCATTGACGTTGGTCTTTCACTGTTTCCTCAGTTTTGGAAAAACACATTAATTTCTCATACATTTTTATTTTTTCTTATAAACGTTCAAGATGAGGGGGGAAGTTAAGGTAGAAAACTGTACTCTATGAATTTTTTTTGAGAAAAAGTATTCATCGTAAGAATATTTTTTGTTAAAAACCAAAAATGAATATTTTCAATTTTTTATAGAAAATTTTAAAAGAATGAAAACGTGATTTGTAGTATGTAGGCACCTCTAAAAAATGAGGTCTGGTAAAAGTGAAAGTGGACATCAAAGGTGTTTTTGGGTAAAAAAATCATCAAGTATTAATACCATTTTTGACAATTTTTTTTCAATACTTTGGAGCCAAATTTCAGAAGAAATTGGTCTGGGAATGATTTTAGTCTGGGGGAATGGTATTTTTGGGCAAAAACATCTTCAAGTATTAATACCATTTTTGGCAATTTTTTTCAATGCTTTGGAGCCAAATTTCAGAAGAAATTGGGCTGGAAATGATTTTAGTCTCGGGGGAATGGCATTTTTGGGCAAAAGAAATTGGGCTGGGAACAGAGGTGACCAGAGTCCGCTCTGAAAATGGACTCGGACTCGGACTCGTGGACTCCGAGTCCGAGTCCGAGTCCGAGTCCGAGTCCATTTTGCATGGACTCGTACATCATGGACTCGCGAGTCCAATTTCAACGATTTAGAAGCGAGTCCATTCAAGAGTCCGAGTCCAGTCAACCAGAGTCCATTAAATTTTTTAATGCTGTCAAAGTTGCCGTAGTCCAAATGCCAATGAATAAAAAAAGTTGTTAAGCCACGTCAGGTCGTGGGAGTAGGCGCAGGCGATGTTTCTCGTTTTTTTTTTTTGAAATAATAAACTAGATTTGTTTGGTAGTTTTATTTTTATTGGACTCTGAACGGACTCGCCAACGGACTCGCAGAGTCCGTTGATCGGACTCGCAAAGGACTCTAGAGTCCATCTGTTATGGACTCGTAAATTTGGACTCGCTTTGGACTCGCGAGTCCAAATTTCATGGACTCTAGCAATCGGACTCGCGAGTCCAACTTACTTGGACTCTGGTCACCTCTGGCTGGGAATGATTTTAGTCTGGGGGAATGCCATTTTTGGACAAAAACATCTTCAAGTATTAATACCATTTTTGACAATTTTTTTCAATACTTTGAAGCCAAATTTTTGAAGAAATTGGGCTGGGAATGATTTTAGTCTAGGGGAATGCCATTTTTGGGCAAAAACATCTTTAAGTATTAATACCATTTTTGACAATTTTTTTTAATACTTTGAAAGCAAATTTCAGGAGAAATTGGGCTGGGAATGATTTTAGTCTGGAGAATGTAATTTATTCCTTCAGTCGTTTTCAAGTTTTGGAACAACTTTGTGCCTATTTCCTTCCACCAATAGTCGAACTCCCAAAAAAAACAACAAAAAAAAACAGGGAAATGAATTCGAAATTTAGTGTTTTCTCATTTTTTGTTTTCTTTTTCACGTGACTCCGTAAAAACTCATTTTTGAATTTTTTGACCATTTTAAAACGATAGAACAAGTTTTTGGGTGATATCAATTTCGAACAGAATTTTTTGTTCTGATCACAACATGAAGTAAAAATTTAAATGATTTAAAACCCAGTTCCATCATCTTTTTAAAAATATACTGCAAAAATTTTCAAAATTGAGTCCTTCATCCTCTTCGAGCTACGCAGAAAAAATGTCAATAAGAAAGCAGCAAATTGTTAAGCACAAAAAATGTGATCCTCGCAACGATAAAAGCCTTGTAGGAATTGTTGAAGGTGTCGTTAAACATGAAAAAGGACGATATTATTTAATAACTTTTTTTATGCACTCGCTAATGGACCAGATTTCAAGCTAAACGATTTCTAAAGCTGTTGCTGTCGAGAAAAGTGTACGTTTTATTAGTAATTATGATGGAAACCGTCCTAGTTTCTTTGGCAAATTGCATTTTTTAATAAGATAATCGCAGAAATAAATCTTTTTCAGGTTATGACGAAACCTCCATAAAATGAAATTTTCGTTGATAATTTTTCCAACTCTTTCGTAATATTTTTATTCGTAAAAAAATATAAAAATTAGGAAAAATTGAAGAAACCTCTATCCCGGTAACATTTCCCCCGAAGTTTTTAATGTTTACGATCGTCGTAAATATTCCAATCAATTAATCGATTTTAGGTCACGACAGTTTTGACCACACGAGCGCTGAAAATTACTCACTTAACTCGTACTTTTTTCAACGCCGCTGCGCCGAAAAGAAATACTAAATTTTAATGCTTTCGCGTACTATATCCGTAAATAATATTTCTTTACGGCTTGTACTTTATACGAAAAACATGAAAATTTATACGTAATTTCGCGACTCGGGCGAATTAATGAAAATTAATGGATTTATCGAGTTTCTATAGATACTTTTATACGATAACTTCGGTTACAAGTTCCAACAAACCGTGACTATAAAATTTTATACACATTTTTTATTTCGTTCGAGATTATTAAAAAAAAAATTAAAAATATCAACGACGGTTCCAAGACGAAGTTTTTTCTCCTCTCGACCAAACAGGGAAAAAACTTTATCTACATTGAGTGAAAAGTATCCGAGACTTTTTTTTCCTTCTTTAGTACAGCAAATTCGCTACAAAACTGCTGATCAACTCGCTCGCAGTTAATTTCGAGCGCAAAAAATAAATTAAATTGGAAAAGGCTGTCTTACTTCGTTTATTAAGTCGGTTTAATTAAAATTAACCTAGTGCAAAGCCAAATAAACAAAGCTCGAGAAAGTTTTTCTCCAGTTTTTGATTTGATTTTAATTACTTACCGATATTTCATTGCGAGTCTGAGCAAAAATAAATTTCAAGAATCGCGTATTAAAAATCGATTAGTTATGAAAGATATCGAGAAATGAATAATCGCCTTGAGTTTTCTCATTTTTAATTAAACGAGACCAACTGTCCGATATTCGAAGAAGGAAAATGAAATCGAGAAAACGTAGCTCAGGTGTCCGTTTCTTTTTTGCAGCAAAGTAAAAAAAGAACGAGAAAAATTGAAACCACAGCCTACTATAAAATCATCAATACATCACATTCCGCCTGACATCGTGACATAGATGTAATCGAGTCTACCTTTTTTTTTTTTCGTCGCAGTATTTCAGGATTCGCCATAGGTTGAAATTTTCAAACGGTTTATGGATTTTCAACGCGTATCACAGCATTAGGAATTGTTAATTATAGTAACGAGCAAAGCTTAATTCATTTTAAACTACATACGTAGGTAGGTACTTAAAATTTTATGAAATTCGAGTAGACGCGGTTAAAATTTAAAATTAAGTAGTCGATAACGTAGTATCGTCGTTTTCGTTACGTCGCAAACCTATAAAATAGTTAGTTTTAAAGAAATTCATTCTCGTTTCATTTCGATTTACAAAAAAAAAAAGGAAAAAAATCAAAACACAGCACCGAATTTTAACTAAATAAGACAGGTCGACACAGAAATTGCTGTTTGAAGTTTAATGGGAGATTTTTGTAGTATTTCTTGCGTCGATCACGAGTAAAAAATTTCATCGCCCGAGGATTTTTCAAAATTTGAATTTTTGGTTGAACGTTTTTTTCACACTTTTTGAGAATTTTTGAAACTTGAAGACAATTTTCTGAGCGAAGGAAGGGTCCAACGAGAAAAAAAATAGAACATGAATTGTGAAGCGTAAAATTTACTTTTAGTCTAGCTCAATTAGTATTTTTTTAGGAGGCTTCGCTTTCGAGATTTGGAAGTTGAAAGTTCAACTTTCTTTTAAATTGAAAAAATCTCATAAACTGAGCCTCCAAAGAAAAAAACTAATTGGACTCCATAGAAAGGAGATTTTACGCTCTACAATTTATGTTCTATTCATTTTTTTCGTTGACCTCTTTCTTTGCTCAGAAAATTGGCATTACGTGTCAAAAGTTATCAAAAAATTCAAATCATGAAAAATCCTTGGGTGATGGAATTTTTCCACTAGGTGAAAAATACGGTATCCGGACATTTACCCCAATCCATTCCTCGAATGATGAACTCCCAAATTTTTTTTACCCAAATTCATTTCCCTAAATGCCTTTTACCCGAACCATAGCCCAGAATGCCTTTGCCATAGAAATGAAAATGTGTGAAAATTTCATTTATTTTTGCTACGAGGAACAATTGGATTGATTTTCTACCTACTCCGGAGTCTCTTGGGTTGTTATGATTTTTTTCAGCTGTCTCAAATTATCTTCGAATTGGAGAATATTTTTAAAAAATTTGTTAATTTCCCTCTATGTGTTGGTCATGCAAATTACATAAAAATCATAAAATTATTCGTCAGTCAAATTTTTAGCTGAAAAAATCCATAATTCGATTGGTTTTTGGAGATTTTTGTAGTTGGGAGTTTTGTAGCTGAGACTCTCAGATTGTTCGAAAATTGAATCGATTTTAGAAATCGTAATTTGGCTGTATTTGGTAATCAGCGTAATTTACGATACCTTAATTCTTGATCGATTGCTGTAATTCAACGTGATTTTTAATCAATTAGGTACTTCAACTTTCGATAATTTCCAAAGAATTACCGTAATTTACGAGAATTCTCAATAGATTACCGTAATTTGCCGTAATCTTTGGTAAATTACTGTAATTCTTCGATAAATTACCGTAATTTGTCGTAATTATCCTGTAAATTACCGTAATTTGTCGTAATTATCCGGTAAAATACCGTAATTTACGAGAATTCTCAATAGATTACCGTAATTTGCCGTAATCTTTGGTAAATTACCGTAATCTGTTGTAATTATTCGGTAAATTACCGTAATTCTTCGATAAATTACCGTAATTTGTCGTAATTATCCGGTAAATTACCGTAATTTATCGTAATTATCCTGTAAATTACCGTAATTTGTCGTAATTATCCGGTAAAATACCGTAATTTACGAGAATTCTCAATAGATTACCGTAATTTGCCGTAATCTTTGGTAAATTACTGTAATTCTTCGATAAATTACCGTAATTTGTCGTAATTATTCTGTAAATTACCGTAATTTGTCGTAATTATCCGGTAAAATACCGTAATTTACGAGAATTCTCAATAGATTACCGTAATTTGCCGTAATCATTGGTAAATTACCGTAATCTGTTGTAATTATTCGGTAAATTACCGAAATTTATCGTAATTATCCTGTAAATTGCCGTAATTTGTCGTAATTATCCGGTAAATTACCGTAATTCGTCGTAATTCTTTGGTAAATTACCATAATTAGTCGTAATGTGAATGAAGGTTAAGAATAATTGGAATTTCTAAGTTCATTATCACACAATATAAATTTATGAGTACCTAATATTTAATAAAATCAATTTTGGAAACTTTCGGGTGTTTGTACTTCGGATACAAGGCATTCGGGGAAATAGATTCAGGTAATAAAAATTCGGCGATTTGTCATTCGAGGAAATTGATTCCGGTAAATGTCCGGTAATCGGAAAATACTACAAATATCATCCACTTGACTTCAAACATCATTTCAAAAGCTTAAAAATGTCGACATGTTTAATGATCGATTCAATCGATTGAAAAAAAAAAGGAAAAAACATGTTTTAAGCGAAGATGAAATAAGTACAAAAAAATTACACATAATTTCCGAAAATGCTTCACAGGTAGAGGAGACTTTTTTCAACTTGGAAACAACGGGGTCACTAATATCACTGGTTTCGCACCGCACTTATGTGTGTATCAGTCTACGGCAAGCTGAATTGGATTCTATCTGAAACAGAAGCCAAGAAAAGAGCACGTGAAAAAATTGCTCATATACATAGATACAATTAAGTGTGAAAAAATCGATAACGGAATGAACGCTAAAAGAAAATGGTATACGCTTATCTATACATACAAAATAAGCTAGTATATATACATTTTCAAAGGGACCCATAAATATAAAAAAGAAATGAAGACGCAGCTATATTTCGAATAGAAAAGTGTATGTTGCCTTATCGCGTGAAAAGATACTTTAAATATATGCTGCAACATGGAAGAAGTAAAATTTTTCGAGAGAAGTGCTCATATAAAGAATACGGATAATACTTAAACGATGACATCTTGTTAACGTCGCCACTCGCCTCGCCTCTATCCACGGTATACTGAGTATACACGGTGGCGTATTTTTTTAAATGTTTCTCTCTTTTTTTTCTTCTCATACTAAGTATTTCTTTTTTATCTATTTCCTTTTTAGTTTCTTTTTTCTTTTTGATTTTGCTGCTGTATACTTTGCGAATCAGCATTAATGGCCTCGCCACGCCGTTCGCCCCCTTCAAGTGTCAACTTCTAATCTCGTTAATGTATTTTCGAGCGAAGGGTTTTTTTCTCCTCTCCCTCACATTGTGTCGTTCTCCGGCTACGTCAACTTTTTTCTTTCTTTTTCTTTCTTTTTTTTACGTATTTTTATACATAACGTCGCACTACACCATTCTCTCGCCGAGTATTATTAAGTAAATTTGTTTCGTAATTAGAGTTATTTACTTTGGAGTAAACGTTTTATGCTGCAACCTTGAGAATCTCTTTCGTTGTTTTTTTTGTTTTTGCTTTTTTCTCGTTCCTTTCTCTCCTGCTGGCTGTCTTTCGTGTGTCACGACTGCCATTTCTATTTCGTCGTCGACTTCCTGTTCGTCATCCTCTTTCGTAATTCAACGTTACACAAAAATCCTATTTAATGTATTTTCGCAGAAAGATTTTGTCCTTTTATTTTCGTTACCGTCGCTGAAAAAACAATCCGAGTTCGACCTAGTTTTTCTCCAGCAGATAGGTATACTGTGTAGTGAAACGATATGGCGCGAAGTTTAAACAAACGTTTAATAGTAAATGAAAAATTTACCAGTTTTGAGCGGAAATTTCCACCTTAAAGACCAATTTTGCCAGTGTCGACGATTGCCCGGCGAAATTTTCCGCTCGGTAATCGAAAAAAAAGATGGTCGTTGGATGAAAATAAAAGTAACGTCGTTTTAGCAGAAATGTCGATAATTTACTCGCTTCTAGGTATACGATTCTGTTCACATTACCAGGCGGTTGGTAAGAAAGGTACCTACATCCTTCAAACGAGTAAATAGACTGTCTATTTGGAGTACAGGTATGAATGCTTGTCAGCCTTTCGAATTATAGAGGTGAAAATGATTCTTTGAAAATTTCCATCTGAAATTTTCCACTAGGTAGTGAAAGTTGGATCACAATAGGTGGAGAAATTGAGAATTTCGATTGTGGTAGTGAAAGGAACATTAATTCCAACTTTTTGAATGCTAACGTCTTACTGAAAAATTTGTCGTATAGTTTTCAATAACTATGAGAATACTTACCATGAGTCGAGAGAAAAATGACCTATTCAATGGTACCTACAAATTTAAGATTTCTATATTTCATTGATCCAAAAAAATATGAGCAAAATGTTTACAAAAGTATAAGGAAAAAGATAATTTTCTTTACTGCATTGTTCTTCAACCATTTTGACGCAAAAGGGATTTAGACGATCCAAGTTCAAATTTATGCCAATTTCAAATTTTTTCAAATTTTTGAACTTTTTTAATTTCTTCAATTCAATTTTTTTTCAAAGCTGTATCCAATTTCAAAATTTTTCCATTGACAATTTTTTTTCACATTAAATTTTCTCATAAGTTATCCAACTTTAATTTTTTCAATTTTTTCGATTTCATATTTTTATAAGTGTTTAAAATTTCCTCTAATTACCAATTGAGTAGGAAGAAATTTTGAAAAACATGAACTTAAAAGCTTCTTTAAAAGTTCAAAGTTGAAATTTGTTAAAAAATTATCAACTGGAAAATTTTTTAAAATTATTTAAAGCAATTTTGGAGTTGGAAAAATTATTTTAAAATATCAAGTTGAAAAAATTAAGAAATTGAACATTTTTCTACTAATCTGCTAAATTTTTTTCCTGCTATAAAATTTTTTAATTTAAATCTTCTCAACATTTTTCCAACTTTGAATTTTTTTAAATGTTTTTTTCAACTTCTCATTTTTTTAAAATTTTACCAACTTAAAATTTGTTTCCAATAACTTCAAAATTTTTCCTAAATTTCTTTTCAGTTTTAAATTGTAAAAAAATCCAACTTTATGCTTTTCAAAATTGGACAAATTTTGAGAAAATTGAAATTTCAACTGTTAGAAAAAATTTCATATTGGATATAATTTTTTCAAAAAATTTAGAATTAAAGAAATTGAAAAAATCTGAAGTTGGTATAAATTTGGACTTGGATCGTCAAAATCCCATTTATGTCAAAATTATTTAGGAGCTGGTGAATTTTTTCGCGACAACTGAAAGGAGAGGCAAACGTACATGATTATACACAAAATAGGTTGTGTACTTACTGAATCAAATGATATGTTGATCCGCTCCCGCCCTCCACCATCACTACCAAAAAATTTCAAAATTTGAATCAGTCAATCGAGGTGGAATTATCGTAAAATTAAGAGGATCTTTTGATGAAAATTTTCAGCTGTAAAATATTCAAAGTTCACTTTTCCAACTCAGAAAATTATCTTTCTAAATTTTTGGATGAGTATGACATATTTTCAATTTCAGGTGAATAATGAAGACGAATTTTAGTGCCAGACTGAACGTGGAGTAGTGGGACAGCTTTCCCCTTCCCCTGTTCAAAATATTACGATTTTGAACGAAAATTTCGGTTCGAATTTAAAAATCAGAGTTTTTCGTCGAAAAAATTGAAATCTGAGTAAAAAATTTGGCATCAAATAATTTCAGCCATACAACTAAATTTTCAATTCGCCAAAATTGTAATCTAGCAAACCTGCATTATTCTGACTGAACTCGTAATTTTCTGACATTTCGACTGAAAATTAAACTTGAAATTAAAATGTTACGAGCAAAAATTATGCAAAACAACCTTTTTTGTTAGTTGATTTTCTGAACAGGGAATTTTCTAAGAACCGGTTGAAATTTTTTCAGAATTTATACCCCTCTTCTTTTTAGAATGACTGATTCGCTGCTGGTGAATTTCGAACGAGCGGAACTCGATTTTCCATATTATTTGATTTTTTAAACTTTCCAAAAAAAAAGCAGATTACTTGAAATTTTTTTCAATACAATCTCAATTTTTCCAACTTGAAATGTGATATTGCCAATATCGCTTCAGGAAAAAGGGATGAAAAAGATGTCCCAAACCCTTCCATTTGATTTGATTCTGAATAAAACCTAAGAAATCGTAGAAATTAACCGTCGATATTTTTGATGAAAATCACTAATCATATGATCATAGTGAAAATCCTTTCCATTGATTATACCTCGAGTCAAAATTCCTTTAAATTTTTCTGGTTCAAATTGGAAAACTCGTCAACAAAATATTACTCCGAAAAATACCAAAAATTCACTCGACAACACGACAAAATTTTCACATTAAGCAATTTCGCCTCAGACACCGAAATTTTTTGAATAGGTTTTCTAAAAAAAAATACGAAAAACCTTCAAACGACGAAAGAGGTCCAACAGTTTTAAAATGAAATTTATATTTTGAATATGGCCATAATTTCCGATCCAGAAAACTTTTACGGCTTTTCATTGTTACAAAAAAAACTACTTCGTAAAAGAAAAGTTGGTGAATTTGAAATATTATGAAAGATTGCGCCCATAAAGTTAAAAAGAATCTCCGCTGGCGCGTCAAATTTATGACGTTATTATGTAGCCTTGATTTTCGTATGTGAAATCTTTTTTTTTTTTTATTCCGTATACTGACTTCTTATTTTACACACATTCGTACTTTTTTTTTCTTTGAAAACATTTCATAAAAAATGGCACAAAATTACAAGGTCAACCGAGCCCCGTTTGTAAATTAAAAAAATAAGGAAATTAATCAGCTTGTTGAATGATCTTCGAAAAAAGATAGGCGAAGTGTTGATTTCTCAACAGCTTACCCTCGAGGTTTTTTCCTTATTCGGCGAGAACAAAGATATCATCATTTCAGACCTTTGAACGTTTTACGATCAAATGTCAATTAAATTAGCAAATGAAATTTCACGGCGTCTAAGCCCGTCAGCAGTAAAAGACATATCAATTTACCAATTCTGTTTTCGATTTTGAAACATAAAAGAAGACACTACTGCACAGCTTCTTCGAACCGAAAGCAAAATAAAAACGCCCATGTTATAGTACGTACGAGTATGTTTAACAAATCAAAACTCGATCAAAGCGAAAGGGAGTAAAAAAAGACGCCTAACAGGTACTTATGGAAAAAGCGAAGCAGCGAGCAACACGCTTTGATCGAACAGGAATATTTACTGGTGCAGAAAAACAATACGAATTTTGTCGCGTGTGTATGTTAAAAGGGCAAAATTTCGGAATTGGTTGAAGTGTGCTCGTAGTTTCGTTCAGTGGAGCTTTTTCCTCTCCTTTTTAAAGTTGTAAATAGGTCAGATAACATTTTTAACTTTTTAAGTGAAGACGAAAGATTGTTTTAAATTTATGGGAACGTTCAGCTGTGTACACCAGGTTCCATTCGGGCCGAGTGTTTACAAATTAAACAAAATATCCTCCGGGATAACTGGTGTGAATATTCGTAGCCGTATTTTTTCAACTTCGATGAGTTTTTATTGATTGCGAAACGTCTCGCGAAGTTTTACAGTCGATTGAGAAAATCATTTCGAATTTGAAAGCTTCGACGAAACGAAATCAATCGAAATGATTGAAATTTTGCACATGTGAAATCGATTAAAGGAGCGGTCGTGAAACGTCGCGGCAATTTTTTCCAGCACTTTGACGATGAGAAAATCTCAAACAAATACTTCACAGTTTACAATAAAAAAAAGGGGAAATAATCGAATCAGCGATTTCATCGGAATTGAAACAGTCCACAAATCAGCCTGGCAAGTTGTTTTTTCGTACTTTTTTTGGTTACCTCCCGTTCTTTATTTATACATTTCCATCGCCGGGGTTAAAAACACCAGAATACTCCGGATAGGAGTAAATTAAATATATCTAGACATCTTGGAAGCGTCGGACACCGTAACGCCAGGCTTTCCCCCATTTACGTATTCTCTATCGAGATGCCGACACGAAAAAGATACGAGGAAAAGAATTGATATCACTGCTTACACTCGAGTCGAGCATGCAAGCGAGATGCAATAACTCGTAGCACAACCTACTTAAATTCACAACCCTTCATCAGCGTTGTAGAAAACGATCGCGAGACCGGAGGGGCTGACGGGGAGGGTGTTTAGAGAAACTGAATAAAATTCCGGTATTTACGAATTCGTGTGTTCCTATTCCTACACCATACTCTGTCTCATTCGCATTCCCCAGAGATGCTCCATTCCTAACGGAATGAATTTAATATTCAATTCGTTTGAAAACCATTGTCGAAACCCGTAAATGTTTTTTGCCTCGTCTCTCCTGCCCCGCCACACGGTGCCCCGCGTACGTTTCGCGTCACCTTAGCCCATGTCGCTCGATCAACTACATTCTCTGTTTTATTATTTTCTCCTTTTCTACTATACGCAGATAGCACATTTACATACTGTCAACGTGCCCTTTTTGTCGCCATATACTAAATGAAAATCTATCTCGGTTTTAATTCATGCGAAAATTCTCAATTTCGATTTTTCCCTTTTCACAAACACTTCGATAGGTAACGTTGTTTAATTAAGTAACTGCGTAGTGAGAGGGGGAAGCAGGAATCGTCAGATTTTGAAAAGCTACCTATTCTACTTACAGACCCCAAAATACTGTTTTTGTGAGAAATTAATTCCAATATTTTTTCTTCCCAAAACAGATGCTCCTTATTCTTAACAAAAATTGAAAATTTGTTTAAAATTTAACCAAAAATGAGTCTGAAAAATTCTGTTATTTTGCCCAGCTCAGAAAATAAAGGGCTTTGAATATTGACTGGAATTTAAAGAATTTTGAAGACAGAAAATTTTTTGATTTTTTTTGGTTGAGAAAACACACAGAAAATTTTCAAGTTGAAAAAAAAATAAGGTAATAAGGTTGCCTCGTCCGTTATGATTATGAGTGCTACCTGTCAGGAAAAAAAATATAAGCAGTTGTCCTCGATGCCCCGCATGAAATACATGTGGAAACTTCCATCTTACAAGCCCCCCCCCTCCCTCCAAAAAAATAGAACCGAAAAATAAAATTTCACTGATCAACTTTTTTTTGCCAATCACTTTTTGTGTGATATTGTTCATCGATTCTTTTTTTTTAAAATTCGTTTCGTATAAGTTGTAATATGCATTTCAAGTACTTTTAAAGAACATAATTGATTTTGGAAATCGAATGTTCAGAGTTCAAGGTAAGTCGATTTTAAAATTTCGCTTTGAAGGCTCTTAATGTGGACCCCTTTTTTTGTTTTTATTAGGTATCGAAATGATCAAAATTTGTAATTTTTGTGTTTTTTTAGCTCATAAAGTTATAGATGAGTTAAGTTCGGAAAACATAGACCCCGTCCCTCCCTCCCTCCCTCCTTCCTTCCTTCCCTCCCTCCTTCACGAAAAATGAATTCCATGGGTTTTTAAGAACTTTTTGGGGTTCATATTAGATGCCCAATTTTTTTTTTGAAAAATCACCCTCTTACATGGAAAAATTACCAAAAATCAGGGAAATTCAGGTTTTGGAATTCTGTTTGTTCTGATTGTCGTAACGCATAATTGGACAATAAGTAAAAACTTACATGTTTTTTGATGATTTTTATGAGTTTTTAAAGACAGTTTGAAGGGGTCCATATTAGACGCCCAGAAAATTGTTCTTGAAAAATCACATTTTTACAAAAAAAAAATCGCCAACCCTTCTAGATACAATTTAGTCCATTCCCACTTTTTTGGGGTGAATAGGATCACTCCAGAGCCCAAAAACAAGATGAGGCCCATAGTATAAGGAAACCTTACCTTAACTTTCAATTTTTCTAATTTACTAATCTACAGCGAAGTACCATTTGTGGATCAGGCTTTTCCGATCGCCCAAAGACCCTGAAATTTTGAGTTTCAGGTAAAACTGAATGCGGTATCTGAAAGAGTGGAGTTTTTACTACCAAAATTCCTCTGTCAGGGATTCCAGCCAAAATTTGAAAAAAAAAAAAAGGTAACTTTAGGAACCTCTGACAGTCGGAAAAGTAACCAAAAAGCCCAAAAAGTAGCCTTTTTTAAAATTTCAATTCATGATTTGCTTGATTTTACTTGGGAAATGTAAAAAAGTCATCCGAAATTTTACTTGGAGAGTTCGTAATACTAAATTGCCATGATATACTTTTTTCAAATTATATTTTTTTTAAAAGCAATTTTTGATTTTTTTTAAAGCAAAAACTCAAAAAATTGATTTTTTGCTCAAATTTTTGAAAAAAGTAACTTTTTAGAATGAAAAGTAACCAATGGTAACTTTTGAGTACAAAAAGTAACTAATAGTGATTTTCCCTGAAAAAAGTAATAAAGTTACTTTAAAAGTAACCTACTGGGATGCCTGTTTTACTTCAGATATTTGCCATGAGTCCTTTGCTTGTGAGAATTTTTTTCCTAGACCCCCATTTTTTCAAATTTTTCAGGGGGTCCCGTTTGTGGATCAAACCATTTGCAGAGGACGATAATTTTTCAAAAAAAAACCTACGGAAAGTCATTTCCCTCAACATCAATATTAAGGGTTTCATTTTTTAAAAAATACTGACGGTGAATTTTTTCTAAAACATTCATTTTTCGCATCCAAAAATGCTTTTAAAATCATTATTTTTCTTTCTGCTTGATAATGAAAAAAAAAACACCAATTAAATATGTAATGGCCGGTAATCTAAATTCATGCACACGGTTAATTTTTTTTTACCCAACTCCCTGTTATGTGGCTTGATCCACAACCAAGCCCTGATCCACATTTGGTACTTCGCTGTATGGAAATTTCAGTCGAGTTGAATTGTCTTATTTCTGATATGAGTAGGCTAAGAATTTTTCGTCTTGACCATTTTTTAAAAGGCTATACCTAATCTTAAAATGGAAAATTTTGAAATTTTGAAAAAATTTTCCAACCTTTTGAAACCCTAAACCAACTTAGATCCTTTTCAATTTTCCATTTGATAAGAGTAGATGGAACATTTTCTCGGCCATTATCTAATAAGAGACTAAAATATTGAAAAAAATTGCAATTTCCAGCCTCTTACTAAATAAAAACAAGGATCGTCTTGGAATTCAACCTAGACGATATTCTAATGCTAAGAAATCCGAACTTCATCTCCAATATTTTTATATCTTATTCATAAATTTCGTCCACGTGAACAAAGGTCACCTTTCAAGGATTTATTTTCATTTGATTCTTATACCTACGTAACCAATCAATTAAATTCCATTCATTTTAAATTCGTTCGTGCCCCGCGGAATTTCGATTACAGTTTAAAATATTTCCACTTTTGTTTGTATCGTCTTCGTGGGTAAAAAAGATACGAGCGTTGGTGGATGTACTTCCAACGCTGATAAATTTTCTCAAAGCTTAGAATCAAGTTTAGCAGTTCGTATCGCAGGCTATCTATTAATACTTATTTCAAGTTGAAGATGGATTATGAAAATAACCCACCGAGAAACGATTTCTCATTCAGTATAAATTCTTTGATACCCACCTTAATTGACAGGTAAATGGTATACGAGCTCAATTAAAAGAAGAAAACAAAAACCAAGATGATCCTCGAATACGAAAATACACAGCAAACTAAATAAATCATCCTTTCATACAACACGCTGCGAAAAATTTCCACACCACGCGTAAATAAGTATTGATAGTTTGTAGCAAACAACCAAGGTTGTGCAGATAGGACACATTGGAAAAAAAATTTTCGACAATATTTCCGTTTTCCGAATCAATAGTAGACTAGATAGGATTTCGGTAAACGAGAAAAAAATCGTCTGGTATCTAGGGCCGTAATGTTTCCTTTCCTCGAGAGATTTTTTTTATCTGTCGTAGTGCCTAATTTACGTACCTAATACGAGCGAAAAAAGAACCGAGTCGCCCTACATTCTAACCGAATGAGGTTTTAATGCGTTTACCCGATTCCTTGACCTTTATACGCGTAGAAGGCGTTGTAAATATGGAAATGGGGAAAACTGTCGACAGATTGCGTCGAGGACGTAGCCGCGATAAAATTCGCTGCATTTCCAAAATGAGGAAAAAAATTACACGAAAATTTACAGACGTTTCATTAAATTTTATTCTATTTCATTGGGCTGTCGATAATCACGTCTGGTATATTTCCGAGGAAAAAAGCCAGAAATTTTGAATTTTTTTATTGACCTTGAACTTTAAAAGATTAATATCGCGAGAACTATCGAATTTCAACGACTGGGATGTTGTAACGAAGTCGAAAAAAAAGTTCAGGAACCATTCGCGCGTATTTTGGCACATTAACGAGGCATAAAAAAATGGTCATTTTCATGATGACACGTTTACATTGCAAGAAATTTTTTTATGGTATTCGGATTCGGACGATTTCGAACTTTGGATTCTAAACCAGAATCTGAAGAATGTTCTAGAATCATTTACATGCATTTTGGCACATTGACGTTACATAAAAATTGTCAGATTTAGTGTTGGCGCGTAGTCCAAAATTTTTTTCTGGTTTTTGAGGATTCAGATTTTGATAATTTTGGATTCTGCGCAAAGATCTACAAAAGTTCTTGTATCATTTACATGTATTTTGGCTTCTGGCACATTGATGTTACATAAAAAATTGACGGTTTTCATGTCGACAAATTTACATCGCAAAAAAATATTTTTCGGTGGCCGGATTCTGTGATTCGTACCGAGGCCAATACAATAATGTTGAGACTTTTGCACATGGTTTGGCACATTAACGTTACATTTAAAATAAGCAGTTTTCATGTGGGCACGTTTGTATTGCAAAAAACATTAGTAATTTGATTTCAACGATTTTGGATTCTGCACCAAAGTTCAAAATGAAAGCCCATTGAAGATTTTGTTTCGGATGGTGCATTTCCTTTTTCTCCAAATCCAAGTTCAAGTTTCGCAAAAATGTTCTCAATTTTAAATTTTGTTCAAAAATTTTTCCAACTTCGAATTTTCTTTAAAATTTTCTCAAAATTTTATGTTTATTCAATTTCGATTTTTTTCAAAAATTCTTCCAATACTGAATTTTTCAAAAACTTTTTCCAATTTTGAATTTTCGTTAAAAATTTTTCCAGTTTCAGTTATTTAAGATTTTTTTAATTTCAAAATCTTTTCCAAGTTTTTAAATTTCCAAAATTCTTATAAAATATTCCCAAGATTGAATTTTCTCTAATTGTTACTACAAGTTCATATTTTTTCTACAATTTTTTTGACTTAAAATAAAAGAACATAAAAAAAATTGAATGAAGTATCACTTTTTTGACATTTTTTCATGTTGGAACTAAAGTTCGTCGAATTGAAAAAAAATTATCTACCTGTAAGAGAACCAGGAGAAAATGCCTATGTATAATTTTTTTTAAATTAGAACTTCTGAAAAATTTTGAGAAAATTGAGCTTACAAAAAAAAAGGGGAAAAAATTCAAAATTGGACAATTTTTTTGAAAAAATTATAAAAATTCAGAAGTTTGAAAAAAAAATTGAAAAAGCTGAACTAGCCTAAGATTTTTAAGAAATTGTACCTAAAAATTTTAGAACTTGTAAAAAAATTAGAAAATTGAACTTGTGAGCTTGGAAAATTTTTTGAATAACTTGTAAAAATTTGAAAACTTGGAAAAAATTATTTAGAATAACCAAAACTTGAAAAAAGAATTTTAAATTCAAAATTTAAAAAAAAAATTAAAGAACTTTAAAATTGGAAAATTTTTTGAGACAACTGAATATTTGGAGTTGGAAAAAAGCAAAGCACACGAAACAAAATCATCCTTCCTGCGAATATCCGAAAAATGGCCTAACATCACTAGCACGTAAATTTCTATTTTTTAGACGTTCTTGGCTCTCTGAATCACAGTTGACGCTGTTTCGATGGAAATCAGGTCATTTTACGCCTCGGAGGAAATTTCGAGCCATTTTATGTTGAATTTTTTCCATCGCATCTTCTTCTGGAGCAATTAGTTGGAACTTCTAGTATCTTATCGTACACCACTGAGACTACATCGTTGAAAGAAGTGCATCTTGAAAAAAGATAGTCGACTAGCGGAGTTGAAAAGTCTGGAATGTTGATGGTGTGCTGTTATAGAGTATACGTCGGGGTCGACGTTTACGTTTAGTTAGCCTCGGTCTGGGCGCGAAACATACTTTCATTTTGTTATCGGAAAAAGTTTATATCACTGAGAAGACCTCCGAACGACTTTGAAAACCAAGTACTACCAAAGGATTATACTTTTGAACTCGCGTATATTATGACACAGTACTTTATATTCCGACGACGTATCTATCCCAAAAGAACCAGAAACCATTTTTAACCGTTTAAGGGTCCGGGCGGCGGAGAGGGCCAGTTGAAAGTTAAAATCTCGCTTGTTTATGTACGTGTGCTACACTTTTCGCTTTTATATATATAAATATAAACTATAATGTAGGCCATGTTGCCGATAAGACGTTATTCTTGTAACGTCTCTCCCTCTTTCTCTGTTCTTTCCTATTTTTTTTTTAATTTATAACTCCCCAAACTTAAAAACTTTTATAGTTGGGAAAAAAAGTTCGCAGTCTGTGATAAGTTAAATTGCCTTTTTAAGGGTTTCAACTTTTACTATATCCATGCTTGAAATCCGTAACACAACCTGTTCCATATTCGAAAAACGCATCATTTGCCCATCTCATTGTAGCCAAAAATAGTGGTACGGTTAAAGATCGCAATGGATCAGTGAACGCACGCTTTTCCGAAAACGGCGTAATTTCATTCGCCTCTGTCTTGACGTTTTATCGCATATTCGTTATTTATTCGTTTCATTAGACCATTACGAGTTCTTTTGGCTTTTTTGCGTTCTCTCTTCGCTTGCATGTGTACTAGCACGAGGGTGAAAAAAAAAAGCGAGAGGCCTCTACGACCATTTAGACGTTCAACTACGCTGCACTTGGTTTTCAAGAGTGATATTTCTATAGTAAATCTAACGAATACCGATGGTATAAAATAACCGTCGGTTATTTATGGCGGCTATACCGAAAAACAACGTCTCGTCGTATGTGTAGCATAAGAGTATTGAAATAAGGCACGATTTTCACTATATTTCAAAATACGCGCAACCGCCATTGCCATATTTGGATGCTGCGGCGGTGGCGATGGAAAATTTTATTTATCTCGTCGGTCTACTCTGGAGGAGTTTTCACGCAGGAGAAAATATCGCGGAAGAGGAGAGATGGAAAAAATAATAACCAAGTTTGAGCAGTATACGATTCGCGAAGTAGAGACCAGAGCAGGGCAGGAGGAGTTTGATTTACAGCTCAACGTAGTGGTGAAAATTTAGCTGAAATTCGTTTACAGATTTTTATTTTCCAGTCGTAAAATTGCTTTTGGGCCAAGATACGCAATCACGCGCAGTGTTGCCAACTCCCAGACATTTCTTATGCTACATAAGGTTAAACTTATGCTAGATTATGCTAAATTTTTGATCCGATATTTGATGCTTAATCTAAATTGAAATTTAACGTTTTATAACGTTCCAATTTTTTCAGCTAATTTCTAAAAAATTTATGCAAAACTCAAAAAAAAATTATTAAAAAACTATTAAAAAATTTTGCTTAAAAATTTCTGCCCTTATTTGCAAAATTCTGAAAAAAATTAAAATAAACAGTATAATGAAAAAAAAATGAAAAATTTTTTGTTTGTTCTAAAAAACAAACGAACGTGATTAAAGAAATTGAAAGAAATTATTCGACAATTTGTGATCAGGTCTCAAAGATCTGATTTTCCGACGCTTGTTGTCGGATACTTAGTTAGATCTGTGCATGTGTAAATCAGTAGTAAGCGTCAGAAATGTTTTTCAAAATGAAACTTTCAATAAAGAGATATAAAAAGAAAAATAGTTTAACTTTCGAAAAAATAGGCGAAAAAAGTAACACTTCAATTCATCATTCTGGAGTGCTTTAAATTCACTCAAAATTTTAGTAAAAAGGTTCTAAAATTGATACCTAATTTCGTGTTTATTGGTGCTAAAAGTTGAATACACTGTTTTTATGTTTGTTTGTTTTTTTCAATGCTTGAAAATTCCAAAATTTCCTAAAGGGCTTGTAATGTTTCGAAACTGTTCAAGCAGATTTCGAGGGCCGAAAATAGAATAATGTAGATTGAATACCAATTTTCATTAGGTTTGAAGAGTAGTTAAGTCTAAGGGGGTCGTTGTTAGGTTTAAAGGGGTCGTTAGGTTTAAGAGGGGCCTTGTTAGGTTTAAGGGGTCGTTAGGTTTGAGAGGGTAGTTGTTACGTTTAAGGGGGTCATTGTTAGGTTTAAGAGAGTCGTTAGGTTTGAGAGGGGCCTTGTTAGGTTTAAGGGGGTCGTTAGGTTTGAGGGGGGTCGTTAGGTTTAAGGGGGTCGTTGTTAGGTTTAAGGGGGTCGTTTGAGGTTTAGGGGGTCGTTGTTAGGTTTAAGGGGGTCGTTGTTAGGTTTAAGGGGGTCGTTGTTAGGTTTAGGGGGTCTGTTTTAGATTTAGGGGGTCGTTGTAATTTTGAGGGGGTCGTTGTGAGGTTTAAGGGTCGTTAGGTTTGAGGGGGTTGTTGTTAGGAGGGTCATTGTTAGGTTTTAAGGGAGTCGTTGTTAGGTTTGAGGGGGTCGTTTAGGTTTAAGGGGTCGTTAGTTTAAGGGGGTCTTTGTTATGGTTTAAGGGGGTCGTTGTTAGGTTTAAGGGGGTCGTTGTTAGGTTTAAGGGGGTCATTGTGAGGTTTAAGGGGTTGTTAGGTTCAGAGGGGTTGTTGTTAGGAAGGATCGTTAGGTTTGAGGAGGTCGTTGTTAGGTTTAAAGGGAGCGTTAGTTTGGGGGTCGTTGTTAGGTTTAAAGGGGGGTCGTTAGGTTTAGGGGTCGTTAGGTTTGAGGGGGTTGTTAGTTTAGGAAGGATCGTTAGGTTTGAGGGGGTCATTGTGAGGTTTGAGGGGGTCATTGTGAGGTTTAGAGGGGTTGTTGTTAGGAAGGATCGTTAGGTTTGAGGGGGTCGTTGTTAGGTTTAAGGGGGTCGTTGTGAGGTTAAAGGGGGTTTGTTAGGTTTGATGGGGTCGTTAGGTTTAGGGGGTTGTTGTTAGGTTTGTTAAAGGGTCGTTAGGTTTAAGGGGGTTGTTAGGTTTAAGGGGGTCGTTAAGTTTAGGGGGTCGTTAGATTTAATGGGGTCGCTGTTAGGTTTAAGGGGGGGGTCGTTGGGTTTGAGGGGGGGTCGTGGTTAGGTTTAAGGGGGTCGTTGTTAGGTTTAAGGGGTCGTTAGGTTTAGGGGGTTGTTGTTAGGTTTAAAACGGTCGTTAGGTTTAAGGGGGTTGTTAGGTTTAAGGGGTTGTTAGGTGTAAGGGGGTTGTTGTTAGGTTTAAGGGGGTCGTTGTTAGGAAGGGGTCGTTAGATTTAAGGGGGTCGTTGGGTTTGAAGGGGTCGTGCTTAGGTTTAAGGGGGTCGTTGTTAGGTTTAAGGGGGTCGTTGTTAGGTTTAAGGTGGTCGTTGTTCGGTTTGAGGGGGTCGTTGTTCGGTTTAAGGGGGTCGTTAGGGTTGAGAGGGTCGTGAGGTTTAGGCATGCGTAACTTGTGGATTAGGTATGTAGTAGGTTATGTGTAATAAAATTGCCTTACCCTGATGGAAATTAGGATCCCCCCAAAAAAATTGATTTGTGCTAAATTATACATTTTGTAAACGATCAATATGATCAGAAATGCAAAAAATGAAATAAAATTGATGTAGTAATCATCCCCCTGCCCTCCTTCCCAATTCCAATGAGCCGGAATTACATTTTTAAAACGATCAATATGGTCGAAAACGCGAAAAAATTTTTAAAAATCGAGGTAGCAGCGTTAAAATTTGATGAAAAAAATTGGATGATTTATTTCCACAGTATGGATCAGATATTTCCAAACTTGGGATGAAATATGCATGGATTTAACAAAAAATTATTGATAAACTGCGAAATTTTTTAAACAATTTTTCGAAATAATGAATTTTTAGGGAATAGAGAGAGGAAAATATTTCCTAAGTGAAGCAAGGGCGTAAATTTTTGAAAAATTTTACTTGAAAAACAATAAAAAACGCTTCTTTATATTATTTTCATGAATTTTTTCATTTTTAATCTGAACGAATGTGATAAATTGTAAAAAAATGCTAAATAATTTTCAAATTGAGAATCAGTTATGCTAAAAATTATACTGCGCTAAATCTGAAAATTTGATGCTATATCGACCTCGCCATAAAATATGCCAAATTGAAAAAACACCGATCACGCATTTACTCAAATACGTCAGTACGTTTCGGTAAATCGATTTTAATGATCCAAGATGTCGTCATCTTTTTTCCAGCATTTTCAGCGAAATAAAGGCGAAGAAAAATGCTCGGGGAATTATTTTTATTAGCTTATAGCCGGTCATTACCGAAGCTTAATCCTCGTCAACGAAGGTAATTGCGGAAACGAGTACGTCGCTGGGTTCGTTGGCAAAATCGCCCGAATTTTCCTTCACGTCGCGACGTGGAGCCATTTTTACGGCTTCGGTCTCAGGAAGTAATATTTCGTTTGTCAAATTTTCTTTCGCAAGACCCGGCGAACGAATTTTTTACGTGATTTTTTTTCCAAGCTTCCTCTATACGTACACTTACGCGTAAGGTTTTGAGAAATTTCCAAACAGCACCGAAGACATGTTTCTAAATTATTCGCACTACGACTTCCGGCGACGGAGACCAAAAAATATCGTACGCGAGTAAATATTCCTAATTCGACTGCAAGGCCTACACCAAAGCTCGCCAGCTTGACGAGTCAGTCTATTAAAAAGAGTCGGTCGAAAAGCCGATCGTATGGTTTTCTCATCATCCGGCCCGAATTTATTATTAAATAACCCGAAACAAGCGCGTTTTATACAAAACTAACGTATTAAAGTAATAAGAGAGAAAATGCAATTAACACATGGGTCAGCTTACACGGACGATTATTATAAATGTCATGTATAGCATACTATACATACGATAATAATCCGTATTGAGAGTGTATATGTAGATGTACACGTACGTATAGTATATTGTACGTAGTATACGGGCGATATTCGCGATGGCCTCTCATATACTCGCTCTCGAACGTCCGCGTACATAAAGCGAATGATAGTATATTTCATTATCATTAACTCCACAATCGGTCGCGGTTACAACGAATTTTTACCCTTTTAACCATCTGTTAACAATATTACATCTTTAATTATTGCATGCACTACCAGAATCATTATAATTAAGCTTTACGTGTATAGTACACAATTTAATTATAAACACGGCAAATTTGGTTTAGCTTTATCAAAAACACGGTGTCTTTTTTTTTTCCACTCCAGCATAATGTACTGGTCTAGTATTTGGCTCTGATGGCGATTCTGTTAGTACTTTTTTATTCTTATTTTTTCACAAACGAAATTGCAAAGTTTAATTTTGCTGTTGTCTGTCTGGGATTTTTATCGAGATTGGGTATTTTTGTGGCTCAGAACGGATTAATTCATTGATGGCTGAAACGACTCGCTCAGAGTATTTAAGCAAATTAAATACCTAGAGTTTGATTGTGGCTAAATTTCCTCCAATGAGGATGGTGAAAATACAATTTTTTACACATTCAAAAACTTTGTCATGCTGTCCCAAAATTATAAGGTTTGATAAAAATTTTAATTTTCAATCCCAAATGACTGCTTTAACCCATCGAAAAGATTTCCATTTTTTGAGTATTTAAAATTTTTGATTTCGATTATTTTTTGCGATATACTTAATATTCTTTTGATCAGAAATAAAAGGTTGGAAAATTGTTTCTGAGGATTTGATGAAATTGAAAGTATTGCAATCTGTCAATCAACTAAAAAATAAATTAGGAAAAATGGTATATTCTGGTTTTCGAAAATATCAAACAAAATGATGAAAATGATATTCGAATTTTTTTCTGATAAAAAAAAATCCGTACATGACGTTCACTTTAATTGATTACAATTTTATATTTTTTTCTCGCAGTTTTGGAAACAGTATTCAATTTTGAAATTTTCAAACGAATCTGTTTTGATGGAGTGGTGGAGCCGAAGAGGTGAGGGGTGCAATTTTTAACAATTTTACTCAACTCCATCGTGTGTACACTGTGCAGTGAATATGCAGGTTATTCATCTACCCACGGTATACATAGATTGACCTTATAATCCATGCCCAGAAGTTTCACGATGAATTATTCAAAAACCGAAGAAATAAAATAAATAAAAAATAAGTTTTGCTCGCTTTTTTTTTTTTCAAGATGAAGGCAAATTATGGAGTTACCAGGGTTAAAAATCAATTATTTACGTATTTTAATAGCCAAAATTACATGCAATGAATGATCCAATGCCTTCGAATATCAATGCTGTCAAATCTATTAGCATAATGTCATTCTGATTGCAGCGTCATCATACAGAAGGCGCAAAATCAGGACTAAAAATTAAGTATTATTTTCAAAGAAAATCAGCACATTGAGTCAAATCAATTAACGTACGAGGAAATATTTTACCCCCTCCCCCTTCCCCAAAACCAAGAATTCGGGATTTCTATAGATCCAAATTATCAAAAAATTGAAAAATTATTTTATATATTTTTAGGTAAGTACGAGAAAATATTTTACCCCTCCCGTCCCTCAAATCAAGGATGTGGGATTTCTACAGGTCCAAATTATCAAAAAATTGAAAAATTATCTATTATATAAAGAGAAATGTTTTATATATTTTTAGGTAACACGAGAAAATATTTTACCCCTCCTTTTACTCAAATCAAGGATTTGGGATTTCTGCAGGTCCAAAATATCTAAAAAATTTAAATTATACAGTTTCAGGTAATTTAAAATCATAAATTAGATCATTTTCAATTTAAAAAACTATCATAAAACTATACAAAAACTTCAATTCGGCTAAAATTACTGAAAAAAATCGAAAAACTCTTGAAAATTGGGAAATTTTTAAGTAACTTTTCTGTGTAGTTTCTTCTCAAAAAATTATCCGCCACCCCCTTCCCCCTCAAAAAATAAAAAAACCAAAATTAAGAAACTAAACTAGGTATATAAAATCATTATAAACGTTACCCGCTGTTCAATGTGGATTTGTACAAAGGGTTGCCTCCATGTAAGTTGTCAAGGGGAAAAATCAACATCACAGTCAAAATGCCACGAAGGAGTGAATCAAAAGATGTAGTTTTACCGGTGTTACCAATTACATGAAAACTTCATTTCTTTCTTAAATTTTTGCCATTACGTGTTACGTGCTTAAAAAAATTTTCTAGGTTTAGGATTTTGAAAAAAAAAAAAAAAAAAATGAAAAGTAAAAATCGAAAATAAAGTCTGAGAATTTAAAATTATTCGTAGCCAAAGAGGGATGAATTATTTTTTTTCAAATGCCATTATTTTTTTACTCGGCAATTTTTGAGTTGTCCAAGAAAATCCAAAATTTTTTCAAGACGTATCTCATTGAAAAAGGCTAGTTTGAAAACTTACCCTAAAAATATTAAAAATTGCCAATTCATTAAAAATTTAGGAAAATTTGAGCCAATTTAAAATTTTTTATTTCTTATTCATGAAGGCTGGAAATTTTCTACGGTCATCTCTTGTTAAAATAGACTAACAAGAGAGCTACTCGAGGTCGGACACGCGGAATGAAAATTTTTTTCACAGGCTTGTCGAGCATCACCTAAAACTTCCACAGCCAAAATTTCAGCCCCTAACGTTGATATGAGGGGGAGCTATGGGGGTTTGAATTTCAAGAAATCGCCTAATACACCGAAAAATTACAAAAATCTAAATAACTCGCGTTCTTATGGCGTTTAGGAGATGGATTTTATACTACGAACTGCCCTCGGTGTAGCCCATCTGAAGATGGGATAGTCGCTTAGGTTCGCGTGTATCGTCGGGGAGGGGGTGGGATTTTCACGAATACATTGGTCGTTATTACGATTTTTCTACATCGCACATAAAAGGTATGAGTGAAATAACCCCCCCCCCCCGATGTTACACGCGAACCTAGGCGACTATCCCATCTTCAGATAACCTTCCTGGTATAAAATCCATCTCCTAAACGCCATAAAAACGCGAGTTACATGTTTACATTTTTGTAATTTTTCGGTGTATTAGGCGATTTTTCGAAATTCAAACCCCCATAGCTCCCCCCCCTATATCAACTTTAGGGGCTGAAATTCTGACTGTGGAAGTTTTTGGTGATGCTCTACAAGCCTGTGAAAAAAATTTTCATTCTACGTGTCCGACCTCGGGTAGCTCCCTTGTAAGTAGATCAAAGAGTTGAATGCAACAAATTTAAATTAAAAAAAATTGTATTTCAAGCAATTCAACTTCATTTTGTAAATAATCGAACCACCCAGGGAAATTTTTTTAGACATGAGCAAGTACATATGAGTCATCATGATCATGTATGATCAGATCTGTTCATGCATGAAATTTGGTTACTCAAGAGTAGGCCTGAGCAACCCTGGCTTTAACAATATAAATATTCAAAAACCTTATTTTTATTGACCTGCTCATGCTTGATCAGGTGTGATCATACCAGCTCAAACGAGGTCATTTTTCAGACCTACTCATGCCTAAAGATTTTTTCCTGGGAATCTTCTAGCCATTTACTTGGTATCTGAAGGGATTCATTTTTTTATGAGCATCAAAGTCTAATATTTTTCAACAGTCTATGAATTTTTTTTTGAATTCAGAACTCCTGAAGCACTATCTATTCATTACTAGGGTGGGCCGAAAAACCAAAAATTTTGATTTTCGAAAAGTTACCCCCAGAAAAATTGTTGGCTGGATAGACTACTAAATTAAAATAAAAAATTTCAAAATCGATTCATATCTTCCGATCGCGCAAGAGCCTTCAATTCTTCAAAAATTGCCAAAAAATCAAAATTTTGAAAATTTTGAAAAAATTTAAAATTGACTAAAATTAATTTTAGAACTTCTGTAGTGACCATCAAAACCAAAAAGCACATTTTTTTGAAAAAAATCAGTGTTTTATAACTTTTTTCAATTTTTTTCAGAGGCGAAGAAACATGAGAAATTTAAAAAAACTATAAAACATGGATTTTTTCAAAAAAGTTGTGCTTTTTGCTTTAAATAGGCCCTAAATAAGCTCTAAAATTGATTTTGATGAATTTTGATTTTTTTTTTAATTTTAAAAAATTTATGAAAATGTTGAATTTTTGACAATTTCCGAAGAATTGAAGGCTCATGCGCGATCGGAAGATATGAATCGATTTTGAAATTTTTCATTTTATTTTTCTAGTCTATCCAGCCAACAACTTTTGTGGGGGGTAACTTTTCAAAAATCAAAATTTTTGGTTTTTCGGCCCACCCTACTCATTACCTCAACAAATGAAAACGGAATTTATTAAAGAAAAAATCCAAGTAATGCCAGAAAAATACAGTTCCGAACCCAAAAAAGAGCAAAAAGAGTAAATTTCTTGCTCAACAGAAACGAAACTTGAGGAGTGAAAATGAGAAATCTGCCAATTTGGAGTAAAATTTGCCACCTTTGGAGAAAATTCGCCTATGTACATGAAAAATTTTCGACTTGAGTGAGGGATGAATCACCCCTCCCCCCCATTATTTCATCTCTGCCTTTAATAATCACGAAGTGGCGTTCTAGGTCGAAAAAATTAGGTTCGTTTTGAAAAATTTTGGAGCCTGATAATTTTTTTAAAAAATCCAAAAAAATAGTACCTATTTCAAGTCGTAAAATTCGAAAAAAATTTCACGTGTCTAAAATTTCCCTTTTTTTACCACATTAATGATGCCAACTTCGAACCGTCCTTGAAGAAACAACACCCTACAAAAAAATTCAGTACGTATAAATTAAGCCAACCTACACGTGTGTATTATAGATATGAAAAAATCCTCCTTTAAACAAATTTTCACAAAATTGTTCCAACCTTTTGTTCTCGATAGTATTTGCAAAAGCAATTCGGCATGTGTGTTGAATGGTAATACTAGGCAAAAAACCCAGCAGTACGTACGTATTACACGCATAAACGCTCTTATACCAATCGGGTAATAGGAATCAATACAAGGGTAGGTATTAGCAACACACACGCACACTAAATATAGACATCAAAACCCGAAAACGTATAATACATCGATGAGTGGTCATGGTATTGAATTGTTTCTCGTTTCGAGCTCTTCGAGACAGACATAAGCGGATAATTTTCCACCAATAGGGAGCCAAATTTGGGACTGGGGGTGCAAATATCAATACGGATAGACGTGCATTTGCAAAAAGTGTTTGCACGTCGCTGAGAAGACTACACACGTACAATGTATCCAACAAAACACTACACCAAGAGGCCAACACCTTTGAAAATCTAACGCGATCGAATCTCACGGAAAAAGATGACGTATTCGTGTAAGATAAACGGATAATAACGCGTGTAATTAAATTTACCGCTGTGCGAAAAAAAGAAATACTGTACACGGTTCTCGTTCGCTTTATTAATCCAATCTGCAAAAGCTGTAAATTCATATTGAATTATGAAACGTTATAGGATATGAAATTAGAGAACTCGTACGAAGGCGAATGCGAAGACTGTAGGTAGCGTTCTCTTTACTCGGAGAAAATTCTCAAAAAAGCGAGCTCGTATTTTCTTTGTACAAAATCCCGAGAGTACGTTCTGAAGAAGAAAACGCCTCCACGCCGCCGTAATTAACGCGCACGTGTAGTCAGAACGGACACGAATTTCGAATATTATTCGCGGCCTGAGTTTCCGTTCCGCGGGCCAGGGAAGGGGTACCGAGGGGGCAGATTTCCGAGCCCGTATCGAACGTTTACGTAATTTAAAGGGTATCTGATAAAAATTTTAATCATGCAGTCGAGTCGTCGCGTCGCGGTCGTGAGAAAAAGGGACGACAAGGCGAAAGCGAAACACCCCCTGGGCCCCCCTCACCCGACTCGTATCTAAAATACATAAGGATAAAACAAAGCCGCTCTAACAAATCCACAAAAGGAGAACTGATTAGGTAACTAATCTTATTTAATAAGTTTTAACCATCTCAAAAGAAAAGTTGAACGAGAGTCCTCGTGATCAGATTATGTTATTACATCTATCAAAAGGAATAAAAATTTACGTTATAAAATCTGCGGCAGAAAGCGAAATTAGTCTTAAAAAGAAAAGAACCAAAAACGGTTCGGGAAGCTTGTAATGATAAAAGTTTTAATGAATTCTGAAGTGTACTTTTTCCGGGTCGCTTTTGGTCGTCTTACGGAGAAAAAAATCCCCCTCGGTTCAAACCTCAGCCACTAAATTTCTTTTAACTCGATATAAAACTTCTTTTTAAATTTATATTCAAAAATTTATATCTATTGCGATTCTCCGCTTCGTCGCGCTCTTTCGCCCGGTGTTTTATATAATTCCACCAGTTGTTTCAACCCGTCGAATACAGCGTCCCAAAGTGTACCGTAGAATGTGATGTCGCATGCTACAACACCGCAGTATACGTTACGCTAAAATTTTAATAAGAAGGCTAACCTTTATTTCGCTACCACTTTTTTTTCCCCTTCAATACCTACCCACGCTTGTTTCGCGAGCTGCGTTATTTTTCCGAAAAACTTTTCCCTCAAAAAAAAACGTGAAATCCGGCACGAAGAAGAGCAAAGTGTTCGGAGAATACTCTCGCACACATACTAAACTTTTTTGCGGCGTTGTAAATCGATAAAAGTTTTTTAAAAGAAAAAAAACACGTTGGAAATCTCGTACGAAGTATGACGAAAATTCGACGACAAATAAGCAACGGTTCTTTTTTTCAATTAAAAGATGGGAAAATTCAATATTTCGAGAATAAATTTTTCATTTTTGACCCTGGAAGCACATTTGAAATATTCGATCGATTATGGCCCAGTGGAGAACTGAAAGAAAACGGAAAATGATGGCGGAGGTGTGAAAATTGGTATGGAGCACAAGGACAACATGAGAATTTTTTGAGCCCGAGAGGCTATCGCCCAACACCATAAGAGGGGTAGGGAGAGAACCAAAGGGAGGTTGAGCCCCTCATTTTTGGAAATTGGGCAATCAGCCCTTTTTTGTGTTATTTCCATATGATTGAATATTGATGAGTACAAAAATGTCATTGCTTTCAAAATCCGAAGAAGAGAAGTCCCTCAAATTTGAGATTTAACAACTCGTGTTTTTGCATTTTCTCTCAAAAGTGCCTGAAAATTACATTTTTTCAACTACCTATGCACAACCTGCCAACCTTCCAGCCAAATTTTTATAACAATTTTCAAACTTGACAGGTTATTATTAAATTTATATAAAATAAATTTAAATTTTCAAATACCACATATATTGACCTTTTACAACTTCCCATACCCCTACTCTTGGTAAATGAAGGGGTCTAAAATTGCTGAAATTGGACCAATTTTTTACATTTTTGTGTAAAAATCACGATTATTTAATTATATTATACGAGATGATATTATTTCATCGATCGGAGCTGTTAACAATTCCTGAGTAGTACAGGTTCAACGCAATAAATAGGGACCCAGAGGTATCCCGTATATCCCCGCTGGAAAGCTGAGGGGGTCATTTTTGACTAGCATTTTATCAAATTTTACTAATTTGAAATAGAAATTAGTTTTGCAACTTTTTCTTCGCGTAATCGCGGAGTAAATTACTGAATAATATTTTCTTTCGTTCCTGAATTAGAATAAGTCAATAATTTTTTATTAAATTCAAGTGGGAGGGGTGACTATTTGGGGTGAGGGGTAAAAGTTTGACAAAAAACTCGTCATACGTATTGAAATCTGAGTTGATCGTACTTCAGAATATTTACAGAATGCCAATTCGAAAACTCAAATTTTAATATGTATGTCAATTTTTTGTCAAAATATTTCCCATTCCCATAACTAGGCCCATCCCTTCTCACTCTCAATCCTAAATCGTAAAATAGATTAAATATTTGAAATCGGCGTCTTCGAAAACTCAGATTTCAATGCGTAGGTCAATTTTTTTGTCAAATTGTTACCCCTCTGCCTAAATAGTCACCCCTTCCACCCAAAATTTAATGAAAAATTATTGATTTATTCACATTTAGGAACTTTTCATATGTGACCTCTCAAGCGCAAAGGTACCACTCGTCGGATTTTTGAAAATCAATTATTTTGCGATTTCGATAACTGGAGACCATCCCCTTTACAATGAGACCAAAACGAGCCCGCAACCTCTAAAATTCTCGAATTTATAGGAATTTGAAGTTTGAGTACCGAAAAAGTTCTTTTCGAGAAAAACGAGTCATTTCTTCCGCGTAAAAATAAAAAATGAATACAATTAAACTTATGAAGTTAGAAATGAACATTTTGAATTGGAATCGACAAAATTTCCCTCAAAAATACGTAATTAAAAATATATTTTTATGAGCTGAAAAAGTTACAAAAATAGTGAAATTTTTTTTTTTTTTCATTTTTCCGCCAAAAAAATTGCCACTTCTGGATCAAGTTTTGATTTGTGATTTCGGGATATTGTAGTACACATGTCAAACCAGCAGAATTCGCTAAAAAACGATATTTTGATTTCTCAACCAAAATTCACATTTCCGTCTATAACTCGAAAAGTTGTTTTCCGACTTGTGGCCCCTTTGCGCTTGAGAGGTCACATAGAAGACCTTATTTTTTATGTTGGACCTCTACTATCTACTCAAAAATATTCTGAAAAATGTATACCAATAAATATTACCTAATGCCTATCCTATACCTATAATTAAATAATCGTGATTTTTATTTTTAAAAAGGTGAAAGATCGGTTCAATTTCAGCAATTTTAGACACCCCCCCCCACCATTCACTCAGAGTCAAGGTAGGGGTATGGGAAGTTGTAAAAGGTCAATATGTGGTAATCTACCAGTAGAGTTCGAAAATCGTTATAAAAATTTGGTTGAAATTTAGGGGTGGAAGGTCGGCAGGTTGTGCAATGTTGAAAAAATGTAATTTTTAAGCAATTTTGAGGGAAAATGGGAAAACACGAGTTGAAAAATCTCAAATTTGAAGCATTTCTCTCCTTCAGACTAATGAAGCAATGCCATTTTTGAACACATCGGGATCCAATAATATGAAAATGACACCAAAAAAAGGGTCAATAGCCCAATTTTGAAAAATAGGGGGGAAGCTAACCTCCCATTTAGACCTCTCCCTCCCTCCCCTCTTATGAAATTTGGGATGGCCTCTCGAGCTCAAAAAATTTCTTATGGTGTCCTTATTCATGATACCAAATTTCACGCCCCACCATCACTCGCCGTTGATGTCCAAAAAAAAATGAAATCTGCCACTGGACGATGAGGGACGATGAAATCAACAGCCATCCAACGAAATTGAATTCGTTTTGTTTTTTTCTGCGATATAGGCGAAAAAACCCTAATAGAGAAAGAAAAAAAAATTAAAAACACTGTACGCCAGAGATGTACATATTAAAGTCGTGCGGTTATTAATAAATCAAAATTCTTTTTAGAATTTCGAATATACAACTAGTTTTTGTTTCAAGCTCTGTGTACGTATATGAACGTAGCCATAGGAAACAGTCTAGGATGTCCGAAAGATATTTGTTGATGCCATAAATAATATGTTTCTTTCTATATTCCGACACTTTAAATAGCCGTTCAAAACGACGCCGTAGATTTACGATGTTCAAATAGATAATATTATAATTTTTCGCCTCGTTACGTATTTCTCACTAGCTACTTGAGCGTCGAAGAAAGCCGAAGCAGGTGTTATAAATAATACGAGCTCGCCGTATAGCCTACCATTGTGTTGACAGGTTTCTATTTTTTCGGATAATCAAAGCGATATTCCGGCTGGTATTATTTTTCGCTACTTGTTAGTAAAATTTTCAGCCCGAGATGGTAATTACACATCTGGCCGCCGGATGCGTGCGCCCCGGTAAGTATATCGATAATGCATTTCACGTGGAACCATATTCGAAAATTATTCTACGAGGTGCAACGTTTTTTGTAGCGAAATGATGGAAAAAAATTGTGCCTTGTGGAATTGATTCTTCGGATCGTAAAACTTGATACTTTTTAATTGGTTTGAGAAATGCCTCTCGCGTACGTACCTACGTAGGTACCATATATGTAGGAATCGGGCGATATTTTATTTTCGTAATATGATTTATCAAGTTTTTTGATAAATATTCACACCAGTTTTTGATTATTTTTCACTTCGGGCGATATGTAAACGAGTAAATTGTACCCTATATATGCGTGTTAAGCAATCATCATCCGTTTCCATTTAGCATATAGTGGATTTTTAATTTAGATTTTTTTCAACGCCATTAAATCCATTTCAATCGTGTAAGTGGTCCAAAACAACTAATAAGAGAGAAAAAATTAATTAAAAAGGTGTGGAGAAAAAATATCGCTGGCAATGGTGTACTTATTTTAGTCAAATTCTCCGAATTTTTTCTATTTGATTTTATAATTTGCACGTGACTGTTCGTATACCATCTTGGAGGACCAGAATTACGAGAATAAATGACCCTTATTGATTTTCTTAGGTACATATTCTAGAATTTCTTCACAAGGCACCCAAACTGACTGTCAAAAATACACGTCTGAGGTGTCTGGCCAGGAAATGAGCCAAGGAGGGAGTTTTCCCTGTAAAATTTTCTCAAGAAAACGATAAGTCGATTTTTAGCTGCCCAAGTTAATTTGGATGCCTTTTGAGGAAATTCAAAAATATGCAGGTACTGGAAAAAATCACGTTGGAGGTTTTATAATAGCTGAAAAGGGTCAAATTTTGTTTCGAAGATTCGCTCGATGATTCGACGGTTTTCAATTATTTCGAATTTTTCCCCAACCTGAAAGTTGATCAAAAATACATATTTGAGACCTCGGCCTAGAAATAAATCCAAAGGTGAATTTTTTCATTAAGCTAGTCAAAAGGAAGCAAGAAAATCGAAGAAACTGGAGAAAATTGAAATTAAGCTGGAGGCTTCAGAATTGTTGGAAATGGTCAAATTTCGATTCTGAAGGTCGATATTCGTTGAAGACTTGAATTTGATCAAATTTGGTGAGCAAGGTTTTTTTTTTTGAAAATTTTACATCCTAGCTGGAAATGAAATCAGTTTTTAAATTTTCAAAAATTTGTTAAAAATCGAAATAGGAACTCAGGTAGCTAAAATTTCGGGTACGATGGTTTTAGAACATACGAGTACCCTTTCCAAAAATCCAAGTCTCGTTTCAATCAAAGATAGATACCTCAAGTGGTTCCCTCGATAGTTGGATTTCTTCCTTTTTCCCCTCTTCCTCCCCTCTTCAAACCCTTAAATTGTTTTCCATTGAAGTCCAAATTCTATCACAAATGTTCAAAATCTCAAACTAAATTTATTCAAATTGGCAAAATCGTCGGATTTTTACAACAAATTTAAATTCAAACATTTTTCTTTCATTTCGCTAAAAGAAATCATTTTTTTGGTGCATACCTCAACCCTACAGATTTTTTTGCATTTTTTTGCATTTTGCCCCATGGTTAGGATGCAAATGCCATGAGGTATATTGCAAACAGTAAAGAAATGATGAAAAATCGTGAATTTTTTAGTCAATTTACTCAAAAATCTACGAGCTGCAGACCACAGATTTGGAAAAAAAGATATTTTTTGGAAATAGTATCTCTAAAACTTTCGTAATGAAAATTTCAGCTGCCTATGCTGATTTTCCAGTTTTTTTGGCAAATTTTTGATATTTATCTGAAAATTGTAGCAAAAATGTGAAATATTCTATATAAAACATCGCAAGAATATCAGTTTAGTACCATACGTGACTTTTCAAAAAATTCGTGTGCAAAAACAATGTTTGAAACGTGTCCCATTTTCAATTTACAACATGCCCCATCAGTATCCATTACATATGATTTCAAAAATTTTTGAAAAATACCCATGGTATTTAGTAAAAATGAAACAATTTATGAATTCAGTAGGCTAGTGCGGAGGAGAAGCAAAAAATTTTCAAAAAAAGTATTTTAAAGTAAAATATGTCACTTTTTTTCATCATTTCCCCCATCAAAGAGTATATGGATGTCTGAATCCCACCCCTCCTTCCTCAAAATCCACCTCCATTAAAAAAATGCAAATTTTAACTATCTACCCATTTAATAGAGTATCTTTCAAGGAAATGACTCGAAAAAATGACAGTTTCCTCCCTCCTCTTCATTCCAAAGGAAGTTCCGTTGAAAAATTATTATAAAAAATTTCCAATTTTTAAAAATTTATATTTCAACAAATACGAAATAATCGTGTTTCTCTGCGTTGGGTAAAAATTGGTCCGAATTGTCAAACTTCAAGTGTTAAAATTTCTTGTAAAAGCCCATTTTGTGGATATTTTTTTTCAACATTTATTTGTGAAAATACCTCCAAAATAAATACTGAAATCCACCAAAATTTATAGGTCAATTCGCCCCACCATGAAAAATATTTGAATTTTTAAACAAGCTTTTGCAGTTGAGTACACATTTTTTGCACCGTCAAGGATAAATTTTTCAGTCGAGTTCCATTGTAAAATTTGAAAACCGCTCTTTTCAATCCACTCGAATACCCAAACAGTAAATCATAATGCATGGAGCGCGATTTCTCGTACGCAAACGTTTTCGCGAAATATTTCAAATTACGTCGACGACAGTAGTTTAAAATTTGCGCTAAATTAGATATTTCGCAAACGTAATTGCCTGGTTAAAAATTATCTCAGGACGTCCTCTATCCATTAAAAATTTTATCAAACAAAATTTTTTATTCAAGCAAGGCAATTACTTTTTTACAGAACCTTTTTCACAAGCGGCGAAAAATTATGCAAAACGAAATTTTATCGGGTCGAAATCTGCATATGAATTAAATTCCATAGGCTTCAATATGTAAAATTTTCGTAAAAGTCGTTGGCCTTTGCTATCAATCGAAACTATGTTGGCGGGTCCTTCACGCAACGAAGGCAATTACAGAAAAATATCGTCGTATAAAAACGACTTGGGAAAAAATGCATCGTCATCCGACGAATAATAAATTTGGAAACACGATACGAAAACCGAGTCTTTGACGTAGCAACTGGTGATACAGGGTATGAAAAACCTTACTTACGTCAGAATAATGCAATAATCGCGTACGTACGTACGAATTTACACCGGTGAAAATGGTGAAACAAAAATGGTTATTATTTCGTTCTTGTTTTATTTTTTTTTTCCTTACCAAAGGCATCGTCGGAGAGGAAAACGAGCTCGACCGACGTTGACAAATACGGTAATATTTTCAACAGTTTTTTCGGACGACGCTGATACATTATTATTATGCGAATGATAAAAAACAAATGTATGCAGTTTGTAAGGTTGGCCGAAAAAAACGGCAATAATTTTCATTTTTTTTCTTTTCTTCTTCGGTAACTGTTCCCATGGTAACAGGCGGCTTATAACCTAGTTTCGAGTAGCATTTTATTCAACAAAGTTGAAAAAACAAGTAAAACGCCTATATTTTTATATTTTAAACCTTTGCCTCATTTATGGGGCGCTTTGTTCTTTTTTTTTCGTTGGGGAAACCGAATGGTGATGCCAATTTGCGAAATAGCACGCGGCGAGAGAGCGAATATAGTATACATATACTTTGTTACATGCAAGCTTTATAGTATAAAGGTAGAATACTGAAGAATATAAAGAACACAGAGGGTGTCTTTTTCACTATATTTAAATATCATAAACGGTTCGGCGGTTGTTTTATCCGGAATACCCTTCGGATAAAAATAATTTCTAGTTGTCTCTCGCGACCTGCTAATTTCTTCATAAACTCGCGGTTTATCGAATAGCCAAGTACAGTGGTAGCGAATAGGGTGGGGGGAGAGAGGTGAGTCCTCTCATTTCTGAATCAGTGAAATTCATTAAAAAAACACTGAAAAAAGGTCAGAATTGCAGCAAGGTAATACTTAAATCAGTGAAACAAATTTCACTGAAAGCAAGCCAGTGAAAGAAAATCACCGATAATCAGTGAAAATTCACTGAAAACTCAGTAATATTTATGAAATTCACTGAAAAATCAATGAAATTTTTTGAAAAATCAGTGAAAAATCCTTGAAAATCAGTGATTTTAACTGTTTATTCCTGTGCTGCAATTCTGACTGTTTATCAATGACTTTTCACTAAGTCAGAATGAGGGAGTACTCAATTGGCTCACATTTTTGACATGGGCCTAGCATATTGAAATTATCATCTGCATAATTAAAAATAAAAAATTTTGAAAGCAAAAAGTTCCTGCAGAAATTACACGCCTCTCTTGAAAAAAAAAAATGTTGAATCAGATCTCTCTCTCCAAAAACAATCTTCAAAAAAAACACAGTCCTTACCTCGGGCCTTAGGAAAATAAATTTCTCAGGAAATTTTACAAGGGGTCAAAATTTTTCAAACTTTTTCCTCAGTACCAAGACGATTCTGAAGAGTGAAAAAACGGACACACCGAATTCCTTTGAATAAAAATTTACGCCAACTTTCTGGAAGAAAAATCCTACCCATAAATTCCCTTATTTTCAATGTTTTATATGCAATAGTAGGTAATTTCTGTACAAGGGAAGTATCCCAACTCAAGTAAAATTTTGGAGTCGAAACAAAAATAAGTCAAAAGTGCATCATATCATAAGAGAACCCCATATCCAAAATTTCAAGTGATAAAGTTCATTTCTCTAATTTTGGCGAATTTTTGAAATTTCAAAATTAATTCATTGTACTGCAAAATAGGAAAATTTGATCAAATCAACGAAAAAAGCTAAAATTTGGTATACACCCAGTTTTCGACCATCCAAATCGATTGGAAACGGTTTCGAGACGTTTCGGAGCATCCAGAAAATTTTGAAATTTTCCAGCACTGTTGGGCGATTATTAGTCGATTATTGAGTAAAATATAATCGAGGGGTGAATATTTTTCAGCGACATCGAATAATCGATTATTCGATTACTCAGCACAAATAATCGCAAAATCAATTGTTTTTTACCTTTCCGTTATTTGAATGAAAATCTAAAGATGGGACACAGTGCGAAAGTTATGAAGAAGATTTTAAAAAAAATAGGGGCTTTGACCAGATAAAAAAGTTTGTTTTTAGCTAATACTTTCATATATTTTTCAAAATTTCTTTAAAATTCCT